>PVJA010022742.1:0-24035 GCA_004027025.1 Myocastor coypus | reverse complement strand
ACACTGTCAGATTTATTGAGTAAGTTTTTGGTCACTGATCAATTAATGAATGATATTTTAAAAAAGCAAGATAACATGAGAAATGGATACAGAATCTTCTAGATGATTCAAAGATGATTAATACGAGTAATTGGAATTAATAAGAAATCAAAAGACAGCACAAAGGGCATAAATCAACCTGCTTTTTTATTAAGAAGTAACAATGTGACATTTTCAAAAACACGTTAGTAGTACATTCCCAATAATGATACAATGCATATTGTTGTCCTCCTAGTAGTTATACAGAGCAGAGGATGTAGACAAGATAATTTTTCTAATCATTGTTGGTACAAAAAATTTCTTCTCATTGAACTAAGAGAAAGTGGTTGTATATATACTCCAGTATTCCATAATCACAATGGATTATTTGAAGAACTGGAAATGTTGGAAGCTATTGATTTAAGCATTTTACAGCTCAGCACACTAATATGGCTTTACATTTTATGCCTCGTGGTTAAACTTTTCCGGTGAGTGGTTAAGGGCAAGTTAAAACAACATCTGTATAACCAAACATTGAACTTTTGTATCTCCCAAGGATAGTTAAATCCCCTCAGGATTTACTTTGAAACCATATACAGTGCTTTGTAGAACTGTTGTCAGTATCAGCCATCTGGATGAGTCATGGGCATTGCTTGACCAGTTTGCTTTCTGTGAAAGTCTAAGAGAATGTTTTCTCTCTAGGTGATTCTCCTTAGGCACACATCGTCAATCACTTTCCTCTGTAATTCACTAATCTTCTTGAACAGAAAATTTGGAAAACCACTGAGTTACAGGATGTTACAGCACAGGTTCTCTAATGTCCTGAGTGCTCACTGAGCTTGAAGGGCTAGGCCCAATATATTGACTATCCTTGTAGTCCTTTTTTTTTTCTTCCAATTTTTGGTATGTAAACTTATATTCTTAACCCTCCAGAAGAAAAGCTTAGTGATACTATTACTCTGTAACACAAGTGCTTGAGCATAATACCACTGTCTTTCTGAATATCAAACATCTTACACTTAATTTGGAATCAGTATTTTCCATCAATCACTGATATTTTAATAAATCCCTCTACAGTGTGATAAAAGCAGTTACACATTTTTACACAGACATTTAGAAATGTAGGAATATACAAAATTTAACTAGTCAATTCTATGGCATTTTTCCTACTGTCTTACTCTCATTTAATACCATTTTTATTTTCTTGTAAACCAGTCATTTACTGGAGAGCGAAATTACATTAGAAGCGGCACAAATCTAAAAGACAAGAATGACAGGTATTCCACACATAATTTTAGTGTTACTCATTGCTATCCTCAGTGTGAAAAATATTTTGGTGGGTCTTAGTACTTATATACACAGGATGAATTAGGTAATGGTCAACCTGTTTTCAGAAGTAAAATCATAAAATTTTTGAGACATAGAAAAGGAATTCAACATACAGGAAAGTGAAGAATGCAGAACTGTGAATGGTCATGATCAGACAAAAATCAGTCCACGCTACGTAATAATGAAAATCCCAGAAATTCAATGAAAGAATAGAATCTTAAAGGCTGCTATAGAAAATCAGTGAGTCATCTATACAGGAAAATTCATCAGAATTAAAACAGAGCTCTTGACCAAAACCTTAAAGTCAAGGAGAATATGCAGTGAAGTCTTTCAAGTTCAAAACCAAAACAACAAATACTTTCCCACCCAGACTTTTATCTTGTAAAATTATCTTTCAAAATTGATGGAGAAATAAGATTCTTCCCTGATAAAGAACTCCTAAAGAAATCCATGGTCACCAATTCAACACTACAAAAATTCTCAGGTATATCCTAGAATGAGTCTATAAAGCCAACAATGCTAAAAGTTCAACAAAATCTATGCATCAGGTAGGGCTAGCAATTAAATAGAAGCAAAGAAAGTAACACAAAGGCTGGCCAAATAGCTCAGCAGATTGCTTAGGCAGAGCAAAGCAGCTGGTGTTCAATCTCTGGCCTACTGTGTCGGCCCCATCCCTAGGGAACACCAAGATAGCCATTGAGACTGGGCATGGCTGTGTACACCAGTAACCCCACTGCTTGCGAGGCTGAAAACAGAAGAATTACCATGAGTCTGATCAATGCAGTGAGACCCTGTAGACCCTTACTAAAATAAAAAAGCAATACAGCAACAGAAAAATAATATGGCAGCAGTAAGTCAATACCTATCAGTTATTACTATTAATGTAAATGGTCTCACCTCACCAAATCAAAAGACTCATATTAGCATAATGAGGCAATGAACAAAATAAAACAGTATATGCTATACAAGAAACACATTTAAGAGAAAAAGAGACTCATACACTAACATGATGGAAAGCAATATTTCATGCAAAGGGAATCAGAAAACAAGCAGATGTAGTCATCCTAGTTTCAGACAAAGTGGACCTTTAAAACTGATCAAAACAAGCAAAGAAAGACTAATTAATATTGGTTAATGGAGCAACAGGAGGAAATAACAATTATAAACAGATATACACTAAAGCATTGCACACACAATCTCATAAAAAACACTAAAATACCCAACAAAAATCCAAGCACTAATCAATATAAAACTTCATGTACATATCCGTACAATTATTGTAGGGGACTTTCTTATGCCACCATTATAAACAGATTAAACAAACAAACAAAAAAAAAAAACAAAGAAAAATAGAGTTGAAACATTTTCAAACAACAGTATACATAGTTTCTTTGCTGCATATTTAGATAAATGTATATGAAAATGATTGTAAGAGAAAAATAATTGTCTGAAAGAAATAATCTTAGCCTCCTGTATCATAAGGGCCAGGAGAAATAATGTCTGATATTTTATTGGGAAAATAGAGTTTTACAAGTAAAGATTGGAACAAACTTTTAGTGAATGGTAATTTTCAAAGGTTATGATAAATATTTTAAAAATAAAATTCAAGTAGAGTTGGTGGCAACCATACACATTTGTCATTCACCTACACAAGTAAAGCATTCTTTTAATCACACATGGTTGTTCAGTTTATAGAGAAATAGTTGTTGTGTAAAGGAATCCAGGAAAGGGCTCTATCTGTGTTACAATACCAATTTATTTTTAATGAATTCTTTTTATTGCAAACAAACATCTACATTAATTTCTTCACCAAATTTTTTAGAAAAAAAAATCAGCAGGCTAATGAGATACCTATTCAATAACAGACATAATTAGCAATTAAGATATAAATGGGTGGCTCACAATTTCCCTAGCTTACAAAGTTGGTGGAGTTAACCACTGCAAGCACACTAGTTATACAGCATTTTGTGGGAGAAGGTAATATTTACATAATATTTACACAATTTCATATAGATCACATTAAACAACTCGATTTAGAAATTTAAATTAAGAAATGGGTGAAATGAGCTTTCTTTTCAGAATCAAAATGCAAATGAAATGGAAAATTATAGTTAACTTTCACAAGGTTGAGCTTTTACAAATAATGCAACCAAGTTTTACATTTTAACAACCCTCCACGTACACTCCATTTTTTTCATGTTGCTTCCAATTTTTATGTTCATTTCAAATTCCATTGTTATTCAGATAAAAAAAAAACATTCTCAGATTTTGTCAGAAATTATTACTTAGCTTACTCCCCTCACTATAACCCAAGAAACTATAGCGGCTCTAGAGTGCAATATGAGCAGTTCAGAGTCATATGCAATTCTTGAGAACCATTTAGTGCTGTGAATTTGGTTGCCAAAATTTCTATTATACTGTGACATTGGCTGTGGACTGTTATTTTTTGTGAGAAATGGGGGGAAATAAATTCTCAGTAAAAGATGCCAGGCACAAAGCAGCATTTTTCTTTAGTTGTGATAATAAAACCATATTTTACAAATAAAACATAGAACCCTGAAATGCTGGCACATTTTCTTTTCATGCACAAATCTGAGATTCTCTTATGATTCATTTTAAAACTGTAATTGAAATGCGCAAAAACCAAAGAAAATTCACAAAGTGTCTAAAAGAGGAACCCACAGGGACTTTCTCTTCTGGAATGTTTAAAAAGTTAGCCTACTAAAGAAACAGCTGAGAGCCTGGCAGGATGGCTTAGTGGTCTAAAGCGCCTGCTTAGGGAAAGCTTAGGCGGCTGCAGGGAACGTGGTTCAATCCCGGGCACCGCAATGTATGCCAACCCTGCCCCTAGGGCAGGCTGAGCCGGCCATAAAAATAAACAAACAAAAGTTCTGAAACAAGAAAAAATAATAAAATAAAACATTCTTTTTAATTTTTTATATGTTTTTTTTTCTTGTTTCAGAACTTTTGTTTGTTTATTTATTTTTATGGCCGGCTCAGCCTGCCCTGAGGGCAGTGCCGGCACAGCATGTGGTGCCGGAGATTGAACCTCGGTCCCTGCAGCCGCCCAAGCTTTCCCAAGCAGGCGCTTTAGACCACTGAGCCATCCTGCCAGGCCCTAAAACATTCTTTAAAAAAAGAAACAGGTGACTTCTTGTGAAAGTTTTAGAGAAATATATAGCAGTTCATTTTATTTAGTCAATAATATCCTTGGTGATAATGTTGATTCTATAGCTTTTGATCATCCTAGAATTGACCCTGCAGCCTTTAGTAGTAGTCCTAACACTGTCTTTTGGTAACCATGATTGTTGCCTCTTATCTTTGAAGTTCTGGTTATAGTTTCCTGTTAGTCCTTCTACCTCTATTGTAGTTCCCTGTTTGAATAGCTACCTCAGCTAAGACAACAGGGTCATGAGAGTATGGATAACCAAGTCCACCACTTCAACCATTGCCACACCCTGTCTGAGGCATATTGCCCCACCTTTTATATCCAATGTGATTCACAGAGGCTCCTATCTGTAGCTAGCACTGCACATAACGAATCCTCCACATCCTCTATGGCCACCACCTCTGCTAAACTGTTTTTCTTTTTTGTCAGTGATTTTTATTGTTCTTTTTTGAACCACTGTTGTTTCTTTTCTGGTAGAAAAGACTTTTTTGCTTTCTTATAGTTGTCCAAAATCTTGTGAGATTTTGCCTTCTGAAGTTCAGTGAAGGTTATTTCATCAGGAGACTCAGCCACCTCTGGCAAGGTACATTTCCTTTCATTTTTAGGAGTACATGTTCCAGCAGCTCTTTTCCCTCTACTCTAACATATTTTCTGTTTATATATTTCATCTTTTGAGAAAACTACAACTTTTCAATGGAAGTGTACAAACAAGCAGATTGTTCTTCTCTGGGTAGCAGCAGATACATTTATCTGAACCAGAATGAAATTTCACTTCTTATCAGCAACAATTTCAACAAATTTTCCAAGGCAGTGTGGGACTCACTGCAAAGATGAAGTTGGCTTTCCAATATCTGCCATTTGCTCTTTAAAACCTAAAAACATCATTTTATTCATAATGGTATTTGTGCCCAGGATATTGTATTTAACATCATTTTCAGCTGCATGTTTGATAACTGAAAATATTTTTTCAGCTCCATAAAAGTCAATCGTCATCATAATTTTACAATCTTTCTTCTCTTCAGGGTTCTTTGGTCCTCTTAATCCTCAAAGAAGACATTTTGGATGAAAGTACAGCATAGCTTTAGGGCATTGGATAAAATGACTTTTTCTTCTTACTGAAATTATGTTGAACTACACAGTTCAGGCAGAGAACATGTGGGAAGAGTGGCCGTCTGACAAGAACTTCCTTAATAATTATGAAGGCAACTCCAAGATCTTGTCCATTTTTAGCATAGGAAATTTCCACTTAATCACTTTTAACATTAACAAAATATGAAATCACATACTTTTCATCATGTTGTTTTTATTAGTTTCTCACTTGAATGGTTTTATTCCTTTTAGAGAATATTCATAAGAAAGTTCTTTTTCATCACACTTTTCCATTTGTGATTAGTGACCATCCAGTTTGAACTTTATATATGTCAATTTCTTTTATATTTAATACTTTTCTGTAGAGTTCTCTGTAAACTTCATCTCAAAGTAGACTTTGCCTTTTGGCCCAATGTAAGAGGCCCTTCCTTTAGCCCAATCCATAGTAAGGGAATGAGCACTGTGGCAAATTCTATTTATTATCTATGTATCTATGTATCTATGTATCTATGTATCTATCTATGTATCTATCTATCTATCTATCTATCTATTTTTAAAAGAGAATAAAAATAACAAAAATTAAAAAGGATACAGAATTTCACCAAATAAGATGATAGCAATTCAACAAATGTTGTTAAATTACGTGTTATTGTTTTCAAATTCATTGTTCATATTACCAGATGTAAACATGCAAACTTGATTAAAAAAATTAAGCATTAACTTTTCCTTTCAACAAACCAATATCAGCAATACAATTATCTCAGCAATCCTTAAGTGGGTACAGCTAGTGACCATATTCATAAGTGAAATAAGACAGACCTGCATGTTTAAACATCATATTGATTTATTAGTGTAAGACTCCAAAAGAGTAAGTAAAATCTGAAAGATATAATAGATACATGAAAGAGGAAGGAAGAACTGGAAAATTCTTAATATTTTAAAATACAGAAGACAATTATAATTGTCAAGACAAACCACTGTGTCACTGAAATGTACCTCTTCTTCAACAGGTGCTCCAGGATACTTGGCTCTGCTGTACTTGTTTTCTTTATTTTCAGTGTAATTAAGTTTATTGGTACAATATAGATACATAATATAATCACATTCATCATAAGGAATTTGAATCTGTACCTGATGTAATTTAATTTGTCTCAGGCCTCCTGGAGCCCACACAGCTGGGAAGGCTGGGGCTGGTACATAGCTCAAGGTTGGGCCTATTGCTTCTCTTGCTCTTGTCCTGAATAATCCTTTTTGTTGTACTCCCACTGCCGGCTTCCTTCCCTTCTCCCTCTCCTTCTCCTTGGTGCAATTCTCATCTCTATTCAAGAGGCGGGTTTTTTCCTTCCTTCTGACCTGTGTTGACTGACCCCAGTGGTCAGGTTCTCCTTCCCTATACTTACTGTTTCTGTTTTATTATTTAAATATTGGATCCATTTTTACTTTAATTCATGCTGATCGATGTGGATCTCATTTTAGTTTTCAGCATGTGGAGAACCAGTTCTTTCAGCTCTATTTGTTAAAGGTGCTAACATTCTTCCAGTAAACATGTTTGACCTCTTTGTCAAAGATAACATAGCTCAGTGTATTTGTAGTTGAATATACATCTTATAATCTTTTGCCTTGACCTTCAGTTTTTAATTTTTTTGCTAGTACCATGCTGATTTTATCACAGGATTTTTCTACTACAATTTCAAGTCACAGATTGTAGTACCTCCTGACTTGCCCTGATGCCCAGTATTCTTGCCCTGATGCCCAGTATTGCCTTTGCACATCTAGGTCTTTTCTGACACCAAATATATTTTGCAAGTATTTTTTTTCCTCAATCTGTGAGGCATACTAATGATATTTTAATTGGGATTGCATTGAATCTGTATAATAATTTTAGGATTATGACCATTTTCACAATGATGGTTCTTCCTATCCAGGAGCAAGGAATATCTTTCTATTTTCTGAAATCTTCTTCATTCTCTTTTTTCACAGTGTTATAATCTCCATCGTATAGATTTTTTTACTTCCTTTGTTAGATTAATTCCCAATGAATTTCTTTGGATGCTACTTTGATTGATAGTGTTTCTCTAATTTTTTTCTCAGTGGGTTTGTTATGTATGTAGAGGAATTGCATTGATTTTGTGTGTTGACTTTTTATCCTGCTATGCTACTGAATTTGTTTTATTTATTATTATTATTTATATTGAAATTTAACAATGGTTATATTACATATTTTCATCATCAGATCACTTTAGATTAATAGATATAGGTATGTAAGATTGATCAAGCAATTAAACATTAACACTTTCAATAAATATTACTTTTTTTCTTCTTTTCCCCTTTCTTTTTTTAACAGTTGACACATTGTATATTGTACTCACAATAGTTCTACAGAGCACAGTGTGTGGGCATGACCCACCTTCCTATTAATGTTGCTAAGAAAAAGAAAAGAAAAGAAAATTCTTCTCTTTGAACGAAGAGGAAGCACTTCGTACACAGTCTGTTTCTACAATTTCAGTGGGCCACCAGTGAAGATTGCAATGTTGGAGGCTATTGATTCAAGCCTCCTACAGCTCAGCTCATCAATCTCGCTCTGCGTTTCAGGCATTGTGATTAAGGTTGTTTTTTTTTTTTTTTTTTTTTTTTTTTCTGGGTAATCAAGGGCAAGTTGAAGCAAGACCTGTATACCAAAACATTCAATTTTTTGTATCTTCCAAAGTCAAATCCCCTCAGTATTAACTTTGGGATCATATACCATACTTTGTAGAACTGTTGTTAGTGTCAACCTTCGAGACGAGTCACAGCCATTGCTTGGCCAGTTTGCTTTCTGTGAAAGCCTAAGAGAATGTTTTTCTCTGGGTGACTCTCCTTAGACACCCTATAGTTCATTTATCCCTTTCCTCTGAGGTCCCATAATCTCCTTGACCAGAACATTTGAGACACCTCTGAGTTATAGGATATTACAGCACAAGTTCTCTTATGTCCTGAGTCCTTACTGACCTTGAAGGGCTAGGGCCAAAATATTGGCTATCCTCATAGCTCTTCTTTTTCTCCAATTTTTGGTCTGTTAACTCACAATTTCAACCCACCAGCAGAAAAGCTTTGTGATACTATTACATTATAACATAGGTAATTCAGCTTATCATCTCTGTCTTTCTGAATATCGAACATCTTTGACTTAGATTGGAATTGATATTTTCTGACCACCATTGATATTCTAATAAAGTTCCATACAGTGTGATATAAGAAGTTACATATTTTTTACACAGATACTTGGAAATTCAAGGAAATACAAAATTGTAGCCTGTCAAGTCTATGGTATTTGGCCCAGTCTCTTATGTTCAACTAATACTTTTGAGAGAGAGAATAACAGTAACTGAGCTTACACTGGGAGCAGTACACATGAAAAAGATAAGAGTGACATGCATTCCAAGCATAGTTTTAGTGTTACATCTTGCTAAGATCAATGTGATGAACCTTTTGAGGTTTGTAAGACCAATATCTGATTCATCCTGTGTACATAAGTGCATGGTTTTTCTCCTGATATGTTTTCTCTTTTATCTGCTTCAGGTCACTTCATTGTCTAATCCGTAACACGTTCAGCTGTGTTATGCCCTTAAGTTCTTATTTTCTTCTTTAAAATTCTTATATTAGGGAGCTCACTGGGAAAATTCCCAGTAGAGGGATAGCTGGATTGAATGGAACTTCCAATTCTAGTTTTATAAGGATCCTCCACACTGCTTTCCATAATGGTTGCACCAATCTGCATTCTCACCAGCAGTGGAGAAGGGTTCCTTTTTCCCCACAGCCTCTCCAGCATTTGTTACTGGTTGATTTCTTTATAATTGCCATTCTTTCTGGAGTGAGATGTGTTGTTTTGATTTGTATTTCACGAATGGCTAGCGATGTGGGGCATTTTTTCATGTATTTGTAGGCTTGCTGTATTTCTTTCTCTGAGAAGTGTGTGTTCAACTCAGATGCCCATTTCTGGATTGGGTCTTTGAATTTTGGAGTCCTAATGGTTTTTAGTTCTTTGTAGATTCTAGATAGAAGACCTTTGTCTGAATACTTACTAGTTAAAATCTTTTCGAAATTTGTGGGTTGTCTTTTCACTCTGTTGGTGATTTCATTTGATGTGCAGAAACTTCTTAGCCAGAGGATGTCCAATTTGTTGATGCTTTCAAGTGTTAAACGTGCAATTTGATTTCTGTCCATGAACTTTTTGCCTACTCCGATGTCTTCAGGATTTCCTCCCACTTTCTCTTCCAGGAGATTTAATGTTTCGACTTTAGTTTGGGGTCTGGTGATAGACTAGGGTCAAGTTTTAGTTTTTGGCATGTAGAGAGCCAGTTTTTCCAGCACCATTTGTTAAAGAGGCTGTCTTTCTTTCAGTACACATGTTTGGCCCCTTTGTCAAAAATAAGGTGGCTGAGTGTGTTTGTATTTGCTTCTGCATCCTCTAGTCATTCCATTGATCTTCAGGTCTATTCTTTTGCCAATACCATGCTGATTTTATTACTGTAGCTTTGTAGTATAACTTTAGGTCAGGAATTTTAATGACTCCTGCTCTATATTTATTGCCCAGAATTGTCTTTGCAATTCTGGGTCGTTTTTTTGTTTCCAAATAAATTTTAGGAATGACTTCTCCAAATCTGTGAGATATGTCAATGGTATTTGGATAGGAATTGCATTAAATTTGTACAGCAATTTAGGGAGTATGGCCATCTTCACAATGTTGGTTCTTCCTATCCAGGAGCAGGGAGTATCTTTCCATTTTCTGAGGTCTTCTAAGATCTCTTTTTTCAGAGTACTATAGTTTTCATTGAAAAGGTCTTTTACTTCCTTACTTAGGTTGATTCCTAAGTATTTCATTTTCTTTGCTGCTATCATAAAAGGTACTGTTTCTCTAATTTCTCTCTCAGTGTGTTTGTTATCTGTGTAGAGGAATGCCACTGACTTTTGTGTGTTGACTTTGTAACCTGCTATGCTACTAAATTTATGTATTAATTCCAGTAGCTTCTTAGTGGAGTTCTTTGGGTCTTCCAAGTAGATTATCATGTCATCTGCAAACAGTGAAAGTTTTACTTTTTCTTTACTTATTCTTATTCCTTTTATTTCACTTTCTTGTCTAATGGCTGTAGCTAATGACTCCACAACTATATTGAATAGAAGTGGCGATAGGGGGCATCCTTATCTTGTACCAGATTTGAGCGTAAAAGACTTCAGTTCTTCCCCATTTAGAATTATGCTAGCTGTTGAATTGTTGTAGATGGCTTTTATCAGGTTGAGGTAGAGGCCCTCTATTCCAATTTTCTGTAGGACTTTGAACATGAATGAGTGTTGAACTTTGTCAAAGGCCTTTTCGGCATCAATTGAGATGATCATATGATTTTTGGTCTTGGCTCTATTGATACAGTGTATTGCATTTATGTATTTGTGTATATTGAACCATCCTTACATCCCTCGGATGAATCTTACCTGGTCTTGGTGTACAATCGTCTTGATGATTTGTTGTATTCTAATGGCTAGGATTTTATTGAGATTTTTGCATCTATGTTCATGAGAGAAACTGGTCTGTAGTTTGATTTTTTAGTTACATCTCTTTCTGGTTTTGGTATCAGTGTAATACTTGCCTCTAGCAATGATTTTGGAAGGATTGCTTCTTTTTCAGTTTCATTGAAGAGCTTGAGGAGTATTGGTGTTATCTCTTTTTTAAGTTTCTTGTAGAATTCAGAGGTGAATCCATCAGGTCCCAGACTTTTCTTTGTCAGTAGACTTTTTATTACATTTTGTATTTCATTGGCTGTTATTGGTTTATTGAGAGTTGTTATATTTTCTTGATGCAGTTTTGGTAATTTGTACTTTTCTAGAATTCTGTCCATTTAATCTGTTACTTCAATCCTGTGAGAGTAAAGAATCTCAAAGTAACTATGATTCTCTGTATCTCTGCTGGGTCTGTAGTAACTTCCCCCTTTTCATTCTTTATTCCTTGAGTTTGAGTCCTTTCTTTCCTCTTTTTGATGAGGTTAGCTAAGTGTTACCTCTCCGTCTTGAATTTTTCCCCTATCCAGTATATAATGATTTCACCTTGTTTGATCAATCTTGTATTGAAGTTCAGACTATCTGCAAACAGGATTGCTACCCATGCTTTTTTCTGAGGTGCTAGGGCATGTAGTAACGTTTTCCATCCGACTTTCAGCCTATGAATTTCTTTATGAGTATGGTGTGTTTCTTGTATACAGCATATTTTTGGATTTTGCTTCCTAAACCATTGTGCCAGTCTGCTTCTTTTTATCGAAGAACTAAATAAATTCACACTGGTGGTTATAACTGAAATGTATTGACTTAGTTTTACATGTTTTTTACCTATTATGATATTTCCCTTTTCTTCTGTATTGAATTGGTTGTCATATTTGTGGGTTCTTTCTGTTCTCATTCATGGAATTTGGGGATTTTCGTCCCTTTTTAAAATATCTTCTACTCGTCTGTCTAGGTTTGTCTTTGTCACTGCAATTTTTTTTTAGTTGTTCTTTGTCGTGGAAATATTTCACATCTCGCTGGGCATGGTGGCACACGTCTGTAATCCCAGCACTCAGGAGGCTGAGGCAGGAGGATCGGTGTGAGTTCGAGACCAGCCTGGGCTACAAAAGTGAGCTCAAGGTCAGCCTGAACTGCATAGCGAGACCCTGTCTCAAAACGACAAAAAAAATTTAACTTCTCCATCAAACATGAAAGGCCATTTTACAGGGTCCACCAGTCCTGGTTGGAGTTTGTTTTCATGGAGGAATGAAAGCACTCTGCTCCTTGCTCGTTTTCACTTCATAGTTTGTGAAGAGAAATCTGCTGTTATTGTGATTTTCCTTAAATGTAATCTGTTTCTTTTCTCTACCAGCTTTTAGTATATTATTCTGCGGGATTTTTGAGATCTTGACTATTATGTGTCTTCGTGTTTTTTTAGTTGCGTTGATGTTATTTGGAATTCTGTATGCCTCAGTTTCCTGAATGTCATACTGTTTTCTCACATTTGGGAAGTTTTCTGCTATTACTTCTGCCCACACTCTTTTTTATACCATTTGTATTGACTACTTCTCTCTCATTGATGTCTGTTAATCTCACATTGTTCATCTTTGCATCATCTTACAGATGTTGAATTACTTTTTCCTGCATGCTATTTGTTTTTAAGAAGTCCTGCCAGGCGTGGTGGCTCACGCCTGTAACCCCAGCACTCGGGAGGCTGAGGCAGGAGGATTGGTGCAAGTTCGAGACCAGCCTGGGCTACAAAAGCGAGCTTAAGGCCAGCCTCAACTGCATAGCGAGACCCTGTCTCAAAAAGACAAAAAAAAAAAAAGTCCTTTCTTTTCACTAGCTGAAACTGTCTCTTCAAGATCTGAAATTCTATCTTAACTTTCATTCATATGGTGTTGCCAGCTTGTGATTGAGATTTTATTTTCCTGTATATCTCTGTGAAACTGTTTCATGTGATCTATTTCTTTTCTATATTGTTCAGTTAAGATTCCATCATTTTTCTACTCTCCTCTAATATTTTATGTATTCTTTACAAGGATTTATTAATTCATTGTAGTTATCCTGTCTTTTTTCACCTCAGAGATTATTTCTCATCTGATTTCCTCTCTACCTTTCTGCAGTCTTTAGTTACTTAAGATGGTATTAATTCAGAGATTTCATTTTTACTACAGATGTTATTTCTGATCCCATTTCCTCTATACTTTTCTGCAGTTTCTTTTTTTTTTTTTTACTTCATACACTATTAAATCAGAGATTTCTTTCTTTACTTCAGAGGTCATTTCTGATGTCATTTCCTCTATACCTATCTGCATTTGTTTCCTTACTTCAAATGTTATTAATTCTGAGGCTTCAATGGTGGGATTCCCACCTTCCTCTATGCTAATATCTCTTGTGTTCGCTCTGGGTGGGCTTGGTGGCTGAGATTGGCCTGATCCCGTCAGGCCCGCGTGCCCGCCGGGTAAGGACCCTTGGCCTGCCTCCCTCCTTTCCTTTCTTTTCAACCCCTATTGCCCAAGCTCCAGTACCGAACCCATCACACATCTCATCTGGCAACCCATCGGGTCCATGAGCTTACCAGGTCTCCTCAATTCCAGAGCTCCACCTTCACCCACAGACCCGAACCTTTAGGCTTCACAGCAGCCAGGAGCTCGAGCTCTGACATGTAGCCAGGAACTTCTGGAGGGGAACTAACTTGGGGGATCCAGACAATATGCCCATAGATGCTAACAGCGTAATGTGAGCAAACTGCAGAGATCGCGTCCATCCAAATTGTAAAACAAGGAGTAAGATGCAATCTCAGGGCCCGAGCCCACCCAAATCAAATACAGGAGACACTACCATGGAAGAAAATGGGAATCATGCAGATGAAACCTCTGAATCGGTAGCATCTGAGGCACACAGACAAGTGCAGAAACTTATAGAGCAACTGAGATCAGAGATAACATCTGAAGTAAAAAAAGAAATACATGAAGTGGAAAAACGGCTGGAGAAACGTATAGAGGACATCAGAGCAGAAATAATATCTAAAGTTAAAAAGACTTGTCTAAATCAATAGCATCCCAAGTAGCGGAACAACTACAGACAGGCAGAAAGGAGAACAGAACAGAAATAATTTCTGAATTAGAGAGAGAAAGGATGATTATAATGAGAGGCTTCACTACTGCTAAAGAAGACATCGATAAAAAATTAGAGGAGAATAGAAAAATGATGGACTCCCTGACGGAGCAATATAGGAAAGACATAGATCGCATGAAACAGTTTCAAAGAGATATACAAGAAAATAAAATCTTGATCACAAGTTGGCAGAGCCGTATGAACGAAAGCGAAGGTAGAGTCTCAGATCTTGAAGACACAGTTGCAGCCAGTGAAAGAGTAAGAAAGGATCTTTTAAAAACAACCAGAATGCAGGAAAAAATAATTCAACATCTGCAAGATGATGCAAGAGTGAACAACGTGAGATTAATGGGAATCAATGAGAAAGAAGGAGTCAATACAAATGATATAACAAGAATATGGGCAGAAGTAATAGCAGAAAACTTCCCAAATTTGAGAAAACAATCAGACATTCAGGTAACTGAAAGCTACAGAACCCCAAATAACATCAACCCAACTAAAAACACGCCAAGACATATAATAGTCAAGATACCAGAAATCCAGCTGAAGAATAATATACTAAAAGCTGCTAGAGAAAAGAAACAGATCACGTTTAAAGGAAAACCCATCAGAATAACAGCAGATTTCTCGTCACAAACCATGAAGTCAAGAAGAGCATGGAGCAGAGTGCTTAAAGTCCTCCATGAAAACAATTTTCAGCCCAGACTATTGTACCCAGCAAAACTCTCCTTAAAGTATGAGGGAGAAGTGAAATATTTCCATGACAAGGAACAACTAACTAAAGGATTTCATGACATCAAAGCCAGTGCTACAGAATATTCTAACAAATATTTTAGAGAGGGACCAAAATGACCCGAATCCAACAAATGAGAACAGAAAGATCCCACCAAATAGAGTAACCAACTAAACATAGGAGAAAAAATTGGTAAACACTAGCAAATAAGAGTCATGTCAGCCATAAGTCAATACATTTCAATTATAACCATGAATGTAAATGGACTCAATTCTCCAATTAAAAGAAGTAGACTTACAGAGTGGATAAGGAAACAGAGCCCAACAATATGCTGTATACAAGAAACACACTTAACTCATAAAGAAACTCACAGGCTTAAAGTTAAAGATTGGCAAACAATACTACATGCTCCAGCACCTCAAAAAAAAGCAGAGTAGTAATCCTGTTTGCAGACAGTCTAAACTTCAAACCAAGATTGATCAAAAGAAATAAGGAAGGCCACTAGATACTGGTTAGGGGAAAAATTCATGATGAAGAGGTAACACTCATAAATATGTATGCACCCAACATGGGAACAACAAGCTATAGAAAACAAAACTTAATGGACATGAAAAATCCCATATCCAATACCACAATTTTAACAGGAGACCTCAACACTCCCTTATCAAGAAAGACAGGTCAAGAAGACAAAAAATCAGCAAAGAAGTAGCAGAACTGAATCAGAACTTGGAACAACTGCACTTAGTGGACATACACAGAGTGTTCCACCCAACCACTTCAAAACACATTCTTTTCAACTGCATATGGGACATTTTCTAAAATAGATCACATATTAGTCCATAGATCATGCTTAAGTAGGTGCAAGACAACTGAAATTATCCCATGCATATTATCTGAATACAGTGCAATAAAATTGGAAATAAATGTCGAAATAAACCATAGAAATTCCAGGACTACAGGGAAATTAAACAGTACTCTTCTCAACAATCAGTGGGTTAAGGATGAAATTAAACAAGAAATTAAACAGTATCCACAATTTAATGAAAATTCAAACATAACCTACCAGGATTTGCTGGATGCAATGAAAGCAGTTCTCAGAGGGAAATTTATGGCTCTGAACTCACACATTAAGATAACAGAACGGGAACAAAAAAATAATCTTATGCAACACTTAAACTGAGTAGAAATGGAAGAACCAACGAAATCCAAAGCCCAAAGGCGGGAAGAAATTATAAAGATTAGAATAGAAATAAATTCAATTGAGACAAAGAAAACAATACAAACAATTAATGAGTCCAAAAGCTGGTTCTTTGAAAGACTAAATAAGATTGATAAGCCCCTAGCTAACCTCATGAAAAAGAGGAAAGAAAATCTCAAATTCAAGCAATAGGAATGAAAACAGTGACATTATCACAGACCCATTAGAGATCCAGAAGATCTTCAACAGCTACTTTGAGAATCTTTACTCTCACAGGTTTGAAGACACAGATGAAATGGATAGATTCCTAGAAAGGTACACTTTACCAAAACTGAATCAAGGAGATATAACAACTCTCAATAACCCAATAACAGCCAATAAAATACAAAATGTAATAAAAAACCTACCAATAAAGAAAAGTACAGTTGACCACATGCTAGATCATGATAAACTCTCTCTCTCTCTCTCTATATATATATATATATGTATATATATATATACATATATATACATATATATATGTATATATATGTATATATGTATATACATATATATATATACATATATATATATGTATATATATATATTGCTGCTTTGTCACAGAGACAAAGTACTTGACACCTAGAATTTAAAAGAAAACAGGTTGACCTTGGCTCACACTTTTATATAATGCATTCTGTGTTTTGATGGCTCCAAGTCAGAAATCTTATGGCAGAAGGGTGTGGTGAGACATGAAGCTTAGTGTATAGTGGCCAGGAACTAGTTTAAGGAAATAGCCCCAGAAAAGAAGGGACCAGAGAGTACATACAGCAAAAAAATCACACCTCTGTAAATCTCCTAATCATAAGCAAAAGTTTTCTCTACCAATTCCCCAGTTAGATCCCAAAGCCAGTAAAGATGACACTGGACCCTAACTTTGACATATATATGAAGCAAAGTGTTTTACCTGAGCACAGAGGATTGAAGGAAGACATCTTGGAAGGGCCACAGTGATGAAAGCCACTCAAGTCTTGACCACCAGGAAGCAGAAAAAAAGGTGGGAGCTGGGAAGGAAACATTCCATTTCAGCTCATGGCCCAGCGACCTGCCTCATGACAGACAAGACCACACCTCCTAATATCACATTTCTCTGTCACCCCCAGGATTCACTCACCTTTCAAAAGACTTACCTATGAGCACATGATGCTCTTGGGGGGCATTTGGATATAAAAGATAACTTGGCTTACATTTCTACTCTAAAGCAACGTAGGAGAGGTAAGTGCAAAAGAAAGAAAAGATTATCCTTGTGACCCAAGTGAAAATCTTTCTCTGACGACTATATTCATTACTGTGTCTGTCAAATATAAACTATTAGCTGAGATAAGCACTCATGAGAATCACTGAATGCCAACATCAGAAGTCAGCAGTCCTTAGCTCACTTAATTTTTGTAAGATCATGACTGTGTCTTTCTGTTATGTGATTCAGACCTGAGGCACATACAAAAGGTAGAGACAAGGGCAACGCAGATGCATCTGTTCTCCTGTTATTTGATCCAATGTTCATAAAGTAGTGCCTGGGTAGTGAATTTGGAATCCTGTGTCCTATGTGTTGTCATCTAGCACAACAGGGTATAATGAGCATCTTTAAGGTTTTTATGGGTTGGGACGGCAAATAACTCTGTATTGAATGGGAATAAATATTTTATCTACTATATACTGGATTACTAAACCATTCTTTAAAAAAAAAAACTCTATCTGCTCATGTCTTTCCCTTTGCTGCCTGCTAACATTTGCTGTATGAGTCGCTGTCATATATATTGAATTGTTTTGAGTATACATAGCTGAGTTAGTCATTAAGTCTCCTCATCTGTGAATGAATTTTCAATTTCTGGTTAATATAGTCTGTGGACATCAGGTAGTAAGTCTGTTCTTTGAAAAATAAGACTACTTGTCCTAGGAAGACTCACTTTTCAAGAAAGTAGAGACATTCAGCAGGGATATTCACAGTCTGTATCAGATAATAATTTCAACATGAAAATAGTTTTTGTGTCTGTCATTATTGAGGGAAGGAGAGTTTGTTTAGGTACAAAATGAGCTTAATTTCATCTGATGGTTGAGATGATGCAAATTGATACGGTGAGGAGACTAGTGACTGAGTCACCGCGTTTACTTCCACTCCCTTGTTCCCATGTTCTAAAATAAAAACTTACTAGTGGGAGGACCTTATGGTGAATGAGTTTGGTATAAAGTTTGCCAGCATTTGTCATCACTTATGGTGCAAGAAAACGCTTTTGAAGATAACTCCAAAGGGTGCATCTGTATTTATAAAAAAGTTCCCACAATCATCAATTATATATTCAGATTCCTTGTAATAGTTTGTGTGTGTGCTTATACATACACTATGAGTAAATATTATTATTTCATTTTATAAAATACAACATTTTAACTGATTAAAGGATGACAGACACATGAATGTTAAATAAAATTGAAATACTTTGTGTATCCTCACTGGTATAGATCATGAATTGCCTATATTAGTCCATCCTCTATTTGGAAACCTCTGTTCTAAAGGCCATATTTGGTTTACTCACACTAATATATCATTCTCAAAATCGCTGCTGTTATTGTTTGTATGAAAATGCCCCCCAAGTCCTCATGCTTCATCGTGGGGTGTTTTCTGAGACAGCTTGTTATACCTTGACCTCTTGTTTTCAGGCCGTCACCTCAGGGTTCAGACCTAAAGTGGTTCCAGCTTTTCTGAGCATGAGGCTACAATCCTTATCTTGTAAACAGCCTCAGCCTGCGCAGAGGAGGGCATGGAGATGGTAGGTATCCTACATACAATATAAGGGAGAAAAATACACGTGCTCTCCTGTTTTGCTCTTGTTGCTTTTCCTGCCTTCTACAAACATGAACAGTTGTTGTTCAACCACGCCACCTTCTTTGGAGCAAGCTTAATACGGGCTGAAACCTCTACAAACCTTGAGCTAAATAAACCTTTCTTTTCTTAATTTGGATCATTACATATTTTGTCACAGCAATGAGAGAAAATTAAGAAAATTGCTTTAGCATAAAATGAGTCTTAAATTATATAGCTGGTCCTTGTGGTTCAACTTTTGATAGTGGATATTATGGATGCTGTAACTATTTTATTAAGTATGTTTCAAATGTGTTATGGTTTTCCAATATATGAATTGGCTAGATTTAACTGTGGGGATAGAATGGAAGGCAGTGGAGATCTTGTAGTGTACAGAGACCTTTCCCAGTTATCTAATCAAGCACTATTGTGGAGTACTATTAAGAAGGGACTAAACAAACAAAATCAGTCTTTAATCAGTTGAAGGAGATTATCCTAGTAAGTTCATCAGCAGATACATTTAAAAGAAGATTGAGGTACATCCTGAGTTCGGTTAACTTTTCACTCTGTATTTGTTGCCATTATCTCATGAACAGCTACATTATCCATAACCATGGAATTCCCTTCTGCATGAGTTCCTCCCTTTCTGCTTGCATCTTATGGAGTTTGATTTTTCTTAGCCAACACTCATAGTCACTTATTTAATTTTGTTGTGATAGTCTTTGTGTATCTGTCAGTCCATTTAGCATTATATCCTCTATGTAGTGGTTCTATTTCTATGGTTGAAATCTAACTTACAGAGAATAAAAAGAATGTCATAGCATCTGAAAGATTTATTGAGTTATTTTGTTGTTGTTGTTACAACATTTTAATGAAAATTCAGTGATAGATATGCATCTTGCCTCTGCCTCCCTTTTCTCCTTCTCAACTTAAAAAAATAATTCCATCCAACAGGAATATGTAGACTTAATAGAGCACTCAATTTCACAAATATATTTCTCTATAAATATGAAGGGGTGTATTTTGTATGCAGCTGCCTTGTTCAAATGCACAAGTCCTAATTCTGTAGTGGTTCCTTTCTCTGAAGAGCAGTTTTATATACTATACTTACTTGGCTACCTTTTGTACGTTAAGAAATCTTAGAGGTAAAGTCTTACCCAAGTATCTATAGTGCTCTCTTTCTTTCTGTCTTCCTGTCTTTCTGTCTGTGTTTCTTTCTGTGTTTCTTTTTTTTCTTTTTGGAACAGGGGATTGAACTCGGGCCCTTTGGCTTCCCAGGAAAGTGCTTTTTCTACTGAGCTATCTCCCCAGCCCCCTATATTGTTTTCTTGAAAGATAAAATGTTTGTTGCTTCTGGATTTTGGGCACTTAATTTAACCATTTTAGTACTGCAACCTGTATTTAAATATATTTTATAAATTTTATTGAAATTATGTATGTAAATTTTTCCTTTGTAGTACTTTTATTGTAATAGGTATATGTTTGACTTTCTTTGTATGCAAATTCTTTTTTGTTACTTTTAATAAGAAATAACAATGAGACAGTTTCAAAACATGGTAGGACAGCCACAATAATTAATATAATGCATATTGTTGTCTTTGCAGTATTCAGAATACAGAATGTAGACATGATAACTTTTCTAAAAATTATTGGTACAAATATTTCTTCTCATACAGAGGTTCTCAACCTGTGGGTAGTGACCCCAGCGGGGGTTGAACGATGAAAACACAGGGGTCGCCTAAAGCCATTGGAAATCATATCTTTAGCAAAATTACAGTTTTGAAGTAGCCACCAAAATTATTTTTTGGTTTGGGGTCACTGCAACATGAGGAACTCTATTGCGGGGTCACTGCATTAGAAAGGTTGAGAACCACTGATAAGAGAAAGTAGTTATATACATAGCCCAATATTCCATAATTATAGTGGGTTATTGGCAGAACCGGCAATGCCAGGAGGTGTTGACTTAAGCATTTTATAGCTCAGCATACTAATGTAGCTTTACTTTTTATGTTTTTGTCTTTTTGCAACAGGGTCTTGTTATACAGTTAGGCTGGCATTGAGCTCACTTTTCCAGCCCAGGCTGGTCTCAAACTCACACTGATCCTCCTGTCTCAGCCTCCCAAGTGCTGGAATTTCAGGTGTGTGCCACCATGCCCAGCGTAGCTTTACTTTTATGCCTAGTAGTTAAGCATTTCTGCTAAGTGCTTAAGGGCAAGGTAAAGCAAGGCCTGTATAACAAAACATGCAACTTTTGCATCTCACAAGGTCAGGCAAATCCCCTCAAGATTTACCTTGAAACCATGTACAGTGCTTTCTAGCACTGTTGTCAGTGTTAGTAATCTGGATGAGTCACAGTCATTACTTGGCAATATGCTTTGAATTTGTAGAATATGTTGAATGTGTGGCTTATGTTTTACATAAGTTTAAATTATTATCTTTTCAAAAACTTACATATATTTTACAGGGTCTCTCTATGCAGCTTGCAGTCACGGTGAACCTCCTGTTTTCAGTCTCCCAGTGCTGGGGTTATAAGGGTGTGCCACCATGCCTGGACTCAGACACTAGTGCAGTATGCCCAAGGGAGGGGCTTGTATGACATGTAGTATTCAGGATCGAACCCAGTGTCTGTACATGCCTAAGAAGGTACTTAGTCTGCTGAGATATCTCAGTGGCCCTAGGTTAGTTTTTAAATTCAGTTTTCCATATTTATTTTGCCAGTGCTTTAGTTTTTCTTCTTCTGAACCACAATAGTACATCTCTTAGGACTTTTACTCTCTCTGTCTCTGTCTCTCTCTCCTCTCTCTCTCTTTCTGTCTCTCCCTATCTCCCTCTCTGTCTTCTATTTCAACAGTTTCTGAGGAAATACTTTGGATATTCTTCAATCAGTCATTTATAAGTGTAAAGTAGTATAGTTTTTAGCTGTATCTACCGAATTGTTCAAGTATTAGTAGTATTTAACTTTAGTACTTTAGAAAAATTCTATAAAGCAAATCTCTGCAACCTTGGAAATTATCTTTCTATGACAAGCATTTCTAGTCTCCTGGTAATCGTTATTTTACTTATGAATTTTCTTTTCTTTCTTTTTTTTTTTTTTTTTTTTTTTTGTCTTCTTGAGCCAGGGTCTCCCTGTGCAGTTCAGGCTTGCCTTGAACTCTGTTTTGTAGCCCAAATACTACAGAAGCAATACAGCGTTTACGCATATATCTCATTTATTTCACTTAAAATATATTCTCAAATTGTCTCCATTTACCTAAAATGTCTATTGTTTACCATTCTTTATGAAGAGTAGTATTCCATCGTATGTAAAAAGTACATTTTCTTTGTCCATTTATCCTTTATGAACATCTGAGATGTTCCTCAGATTTAAGTATTACAATTATGCTACAATAACATGGGTGTGGATGTATCACTATGTTATGATGTTTTTTTTACATTTTCTTTTTAGTTAACTTGTTTTTATTTTTTAAAGAGTACAAGATAGTAATAAAAATTAGAAAGAATTCAGAATTTCATGAAGCAAAATTATATGAATTCCACAATATTTGTTGTATTGCATCATGTTGTCTTCAACTTAGTTGTTCAGCTTAGTAGATATATGCATTTAAATTGGGAAAAGAAAGAAAAAAGACAAAGAAAAAGTAGATACAGTAAAATGGAAATAAACTCAAGATAAGGAATAAACAATTAAGATGAGCAAAATGAGAAGAGGGGAAAAAAAGAAAGGGGGAAAATCATGCAAGTATATATACAGAATAGCTGAGGTGATTGTATGACTAATTTCAATCAGTTGTTTTTTCAATAGTAGTTATTGTTTAAAATTTTCACCTTGGCTAATTATGTGGTAATATCTGCAATGTGAGGAACTTCACTGAAGAGAGCAATGTTTAATAAAAAACTATGCTTGAATATCTCTCATCTTGTTCTTCTCAATGTGTACCATTTCTAATGCTTTATCAATTCTTATTATACTTGAAAACATATTAAAAATAATAAAGGATAAAGATCAACAAAACTGTTAATGTTTATTGAAAGCAAGTGTTACTGTTCAATTACACAACCAATCTTGCAAACCTACGTCTATTAATGTGATCAACAGATGTGTGATGAAAGTATGTAATATAACCATTGTTAATTGCTATTCTTGTTTTGAAAATATGTATCTTATGCATTACTATATGTTACTTGTTTTCTGTCTTTGTTTTTGACATTTGTTTTTCTTTTTAGTTTTTACTCTTTAAAATAAAATAACATAAAAAGATGGGAGAGAGAGAGAAAAGAAGACAAAAAATTAAACATTAATTACTTCTTTCCACAGACCAGTAGAAATCTATAGTATAAGTAGTCAAACCATACTGCTTACATATGTATATCTCCCCACTGTCCTTCTTTTCATTTGAGCAATTCCTTTTTTTAAAACAGATTATATGCCTTTCAAAGTATCTATTGTACCCTTCAGAGTTTATTTACTCTTTCTCTTACACTAGGAAGACAATAAGATGTTTGTGTGTACTTAAGAGTATAAGCTCTAGTTAATTCCATTTACTGATAAAAGCACAAGTTTATCCTTTATATAGTTGAATAATACTTCCTTGTGTGGAAATACCACATCTTTTTTATCCATTCCTCAGTTGATGGGCAGTTAGGTTGCTTCCAAGATTTAGCTATGACAAATGGTGATGCTGTCCATGTGAATGCACATAAAGCCCTGTGGTATGATATTTTAAGTTCTTGTGTAAAAATACCCATGAGGGGAATAGCTTGGTTGAATGCAACCACCAATCCTAGCTTTTTTTTTTCCTCTCTTAAGGTCCAAATATTTGCACTGGAACACGGCTCTGGTTTAACAAGCCAATCTTTGCAAACTGCAACAACTATCTCATGAGATGTAGAAGGGAAACTAAGTCTTTTTTTTTTTTTTCTTGTTTCAGAAATTTTTTTTTTGTTTATGGCTGGCTCAGCCCGCCCTGAGGGCAGGGCTGGCGCAGCATGTGGTGCCAGGGATCGAACCGCGGTCCCTGCAGCTGCCCAAGCTTTC
>PVJA010022741.1:0-33882 GCA_004027025.1 Myocastor coypus | reverse complement strand
GACAATATGCAATATGTCAACTTTCAAAGAAAAAAAGGGGGAAAAGAAAAAAAAAAAAGTAATGTGGATTTATAAAGGTTAATGTTTAGTTGTTTGATCAATCTTATATACCTATATGTATTAATCTAAACTGATCCGATGATGAAAATATGTAATATAACCATTGTTAAATTTAAACAATAAAAGAATTGAAAAAAAATTAAAAAATAAATAAAAATATGAAAAGGGCTGGAATGCACTCCCTCGGTTCAAAACACAAACACACACACACACACACACACCTCTAAGCCCCAATTGCTGAATGACAAATCTAAGACTTAGATATAAGGATACTTACCAAACTTCACTATTCATAATTAGTATGGGATAGAGTAAGGTTTAAACTCAAGTCGCCTAATTCTAGTTTCTAAGCCTCTGTATCATCCTTGTACCTCAGTCCCTAACACACAGAGGATTCCCAATACCTGTTCATGAAGAAGATGAATGCTTCATCTTGATTGGGATTCAAAATGCACATACTCAGAGCATCCAACTATTCCTGTAGTAGCGCCTGTGCTTTGACATGAAAAGACAGCTAATGGTTTATTTAAGATAACATTCATAATTACATGTTAGAAAAAATCATTACATAGAATAATCACTCTACAAACTTTTCTCCCTTTTAAAGTCTATCACTGAGCCTTACTTCATCTGCCCTAATGACTGAATCATCTTTTTGGCTCAGATAGGGAATGAAAACGGAAAAAAAAAAAAAAGAAAAGAAAAGAAAAATGGAGTTCTTTTTAAAATGTAACAGAAAAATGAAAAAAGCAAAAGAGTCAAAGAGGATGTAGTAGCCCCGTAGGATGGTAGGCCTAGAAATGATTAAGTTCAGAGTGGGGTGTCAAAAAAGAAGTCAGTTTCCCATCAGGTGTGAGGCTATCCTCTCATTCTCAAAGCAGAGTGTAATCACAGGTCACACCAGAGAATGTGGCCTCATAGACAAACTCAAGCTACCAAGAACTTTCTTAGATGCCAAAAGCTACAGTCAACAGCTCTGACCTTGAAAGCAGCCCTATCAGGACTCAGATTTCATCTCTGCCATGTGATTTTTTTTTAATTTTAATTTTTATTTTTTTTTTTTATTTTTCTTTGCTTGCTTCAGAACCTTTATTTGTTTTTTTATGGCCAGCTCAGCCCACCCCAAGGGCAGGGCTGGCGCAGCATGTGGTGCCGGGGATCGAACCACGGTCCCTGAAGCCGCCCAAGCTTTCCCAAGCAGGGGATTTAGACCACTGAGCCATCCCGCCGCCCCCCCCCCGCCTTTTTTAATTAATTAATTTATTTTATTTATTTTTTTCTTGTTTCAGAACCTTTGTTTGTTTATTCACTCATTTTTGTGGCCTGCTCAGCCCATCGCGAGGGCAGGGCTGGTGCAGCATGTGGTGCCGGGGATCGAACCGTGGTCCCAGAAGCCACCCAAGCTTTCCCAAGCAGGTGCTTTAGACCACTGAGCCATCCCGCCGGGCTCTGCCATGTGATGTTGATGGACATCAGTGACACCTACTTTATGAACTTATGTCTAAAAGCACTGAGCAGTGGTTCTCAGTGTTCAACGCATGTACACAGAATCTACTATGTTCATTACTATTTGTGGTTATTTATTAATAAAAAATTTAGAAGCACTTCGAAGAGAAACAAAACCTCTGGAAGTCACTTGAGACTCATTATCTGAAGTGCACTTTACATATTTGCAGGAACAAATAGAAAGGAGACATTCCTAAGGGACCTGAAAGCAGGAAATGAATATTCTCACACAGATGTCCTGGGGTAAGTCAATATGATACAATCAACCAAACAAACAAAAACATCCCAAGATGGGAAGAAGAGCAAATTTCAGGCCAAAACCATGCTTTGTTGACATTAAGCAAGGAGTGAAGCCAAGTCTTTATAAAAAATGAATTGATATTTGTCACTGGACCTATGTGTTTTCTCTAATGATTCACCACATAAAATGCAAGCCTGATAAGTAATGGCTACCATAGAATGCCATTTCAAGTTATTTAATTGTTTGTAGAACCTAGTTAACAATTCTTCCAGGCATTTGCTCAGGCAGAAATACCACCTATGGAGCCCACAGATTATCCAGTCAAGGCCCTGGGACAGAATGGAAAAACTCGCTCAGCTTATTTCTACTTGAGACAAGTGGCAAAGTCATAGGAGAAAGGTCACCTAAAGTGAAACTTACTGAGCAGACAGGGCATAAATCAGAGGGAAGAGTCAGCCTATGTGCTTGCCTCTCCCTGATTTGTACATCCAACCAACTGACAAATATTGTCAGTTCTCCCATCAAAACAGAACTTCAATTTGTTTCTCCTCTCCCTGCATCACTTCAGTTTTATGGCAGATACCTTTTTCTCTTGATTCTTCAAATGAATTCTTCCTTCAGCAGCTACAGTGACTCTTTCTAAGCCTAAAATCTCACTACACACCTTGCTTTAATTCTTCTATTAGCAAAACAGCAAACTCTTTGACAGCCATGTTACTCCTGCTTTAGCATGTTGCTCACGCTCCTCATCTTCCAGTTCCTCACATTGACCCATTCTACTGGGCACTCTTCTCCCTCAGAATTCTTTTACATGCTCTCTAGGCCAAATCCATCTCCAAATGACTTTTTTGAGAAGACCATTTCCAGCTGCTCCAGTTTAAGATTTTCTAGGCTGGAGACTGGCTTACTTGGCAATTTCAAGGTCCCAAGTTTGATCCCTGGTACCACTTATTATTTATCGCTATTTTAAATTTGTATTATATGTATAGATGCACATATATATATATATATATATATATATATATATATGTGCGTATATATCTATATATTTACAAATATTTTAAAATATCTGCCTTTCAAGACTGTAAGTTCTATAGTGAGAGGAATCATGTTTATGTTTACTACCATAGTCTTGGCACCAAGTAGAATACTATATGAACTAAATCAACAAACATATGTTGAACAATTAAGTAAATAAATGTGCCTGGCTGCTGTGAGAGGGAAAAAGGAAGATATAGGGATGACCATTTCTAGCAGTAGCCACAGAGATAATGATTTTCCTGGGAGAGGGTGACAGTATTTAAACAGTTGTCAACAGATTAAAGAAAATTAAAACCATATTATTTACTCTAATACAGAAATTCCATACTTTCGCCAATGGTTGGACATGGTACTATTGATGGAGATATCTGAAGAAGACTTAAGCAAAGGGATGTTGTCACAAATCTCCTTTGTTCACATTCCTTATGCTTATGAACACAATTGTCCGGATGATTTCCTGATAAGGGTCAAAAAAAAGCAGCTACTGAGAAACGGCAATATGTTGTTCATTTGTGTATTCTCTTTTCCCAGAAACAACAAGCTATTTTTTCCTGAACCCGTGAGCCCTAACTTACCAGCCTAGAGCTCATTTCTTCTAATGGTGGGGATTGTCGCTTAATTCCTTTCTACTCCTTCAACAGAGAAATTTGGAAGCAAGCTGAGGTAAATGCAGGCAATATTTAGAAGGCAGGTCATAAGCTCAGTAAGGTGATAATTCCCTTCCAAGAAGAATGCAAGGAAAGAGAATTCTTTCCAGAACCCCTACTCAATTGTTCTGTATTCCAGAAGCTATTAATTTTCTCTGCTCCCGCCACAGGAAAATGTTTGGTCTCAAGGGAAACAAGCCAATTAAGCAGTTGCTTAAGGGTGAAACTAAAATAATTCAGGAAATTGTAATGGAGCCACGAACTGTTCCTCCTAAAATCTAATGAGGATGTCACTCAGATGGAAATTCAATATACACCACTAAGTATTATGCAAAGATGTACAACCTAATGTAAGTCAGCAGTCTGAGGCTGAGGGAAGACACAACCTTGGAGTAGGAGTGAGGGCAAATTATAGAAAACACCTTGGACTGCAGAGGGCTTGTTAGATAAGTTGTTGAGCCCTTGAGCTGCTAGAATCCGGCGATCCAAATCCATCATCTTCGGTCTCCTTCACATAACATGATCTCACAGTAGAGAAGTTTGGCCAGCTTTTGCTTGATGGAACGCTCTCTACCTGCTGAGCTTACTGTCTACTGATTCCCTAAAAGTCTTGCCTTGCTGAGCCTCTGCAGGGGTTGGACTCAAAATGGTAAGATATGTTCAGAATGTGGCATAATAAAAAGAAATGCAGCTTTCTAAAATGTTCCAATGAAATGGAAAAGAAAATTAAAAATTTAAGCCTCTTAAAATGTAAATGATGCCAATATACTTTGCAATTCAGAGATTCTTGCCTATTAAAAAAGACAAAGAAGAAAACAGAAGCCTAGAGAGCCACATGGCTTATAAGATTAGCTAAAATGATTTCCAAGGTGCTAAAACAGAAGCTAAGGAGAGCATGATTCTCCCCCCAGGGTGGTGTTATCAGTTCGTCCCTGGACCTCCCTGTCCTTCTTGTAGTTAATACCTCTCATAAGGTTGTTCTGAGTACAGTAAATTATGCTAATGACTTCAACCTCAGTTGGTGCTTGATATTGTCATTTAATCAACTAGGTCCCAACATAGAAGAAGAATAGGAATTTTTTGTTGAAATACACTTCAGTACACATCCACCTGTCTTTCTCTAGCAGGCACACACTAATTTCTCTCACTTGAATGAGATGGAAAACCCTGATGACTGCGTAACCTTCCATGGTTGATTAGCAAATATTTTGCCTGCTTTAATTCAGCAATTATTGCCTGTTCTGATTTTGGATACCACGTGATGTTGTGCCATCATCTGAAAGCAGGTACCTTCCTCCAGTGCCCAGATCACTGATAGCATAGCTTCAATGTTCTCAACTTCTTCTCACTCCACAAAATCAAATGCTTTACTTGATGTTGCTGTGTAGTGCCTGACATCGCTTTCTCATGTTGTTTGTTGCGCTCTGCCCATCCATGGGTCCCGTGAGGCTGGAGGAGCCAGGGGACTTCAGGCAAGGTCTTCTTTGATCCTGTTTCCCCTAAATTACCAGCCTACTGCCTGACACATATGAACTGCTCAAATTTTTCTCTCAATTGAAAATAACTTATTTTTTACAGAGTTTTTAGAGATCTGAGCATACCAGTTAAGTGATGCCACTGTGCTTTGCTGATTCACAATGGGAAAACTAGAAAGTTACCTTTTACGTGAGCAGAAATTTCTACAAGCTTATTTTTTTTTCAACATTAAGGAAACAGTGTTTCCAGATATCAGTCTCTTATGAGATAAAAGAATTACACAGTTGGAATAGGACTGTGTGGGAATAAATAACATTTATTATTGTTATTACCTAAAGCTATCGAAAGGATGCTTAGCCTTTCAAACTCAGGTAACATTCAGTTGTGCACATATTAATGCTTATAAAAAGAAAAAGTTTTACTCCTTTGGGTTTGCACATTTATTCTATATTTAAATAATTTTAAAGATTCTTATTCATTTAAGAATAAGTTATTAATAATAAAAAAAACACTTGACTAATAAAACTGAATGCTATCATATGTTTCACTGTTACTAACTTGAGGTGTCAGAAATGAGATGGCTTAAAGATCTATATTGCCAGCTATCAAGTGGGAAAAGAAAACAGAGAGGACTGTGCAAAATTTACTTTCTGATTGCTTAATGTATTTTTTACTGCCTAATGGTATTAAAAACTAAATTGAGTACTAAATATGTGCTAGATACTATTTTAAGTATTTCATATATATATTGACTTTATGAGTTAGAATTTATTATTTTCTCATTTTATAAATGAGACTTTGGTACAAAGAGGGTGGGAACTTGATGAAGATCCCATAGTGGTAAATATTAGAGCAGTAACATGAAATCATAGTATGATTCCAAAATTGAAATTTTTAGCTACCACCCTTCATTGTGTTATATTCAGTGCTAACCATGAAAGAATACACATTGAGTAGTAGTATTGGCAAATATTTTGACTAAAGCATATGACCTTAGTTAAATCATCCAACCTCTCAAAGATACGTAATACAGAATTAAATTTTGCTCCAAAAGAAGTCTGTATTTTGCCCTAGCAGGCAATCTTTGAGGAATGATTTTATGTGAGTTAGTCACTGGCCTTTCCAGTAAAACGAACTGTATGAGTTAGGCTTGGCCCACAAAGCATGCCCAGTGTTACTGGAGACTGAAGACTGAGATCTACTATGTGGTCCTTTCATCATGCCCTGTAATGCAACCCCATTTAAAACTATGAACACCATGACTCACATGAACTTTCCTGATTGTCACACATCAGTGCTGGGAAAGCAATGGCAGTCTGATCCTGCAGGGAGAAAACCATAGAAACTGCATTTGGGACCTTCCAGGGGTTCTGTTTTCTGTATGGCAGGTTTATAGGAAAGATCTTAACCCTTGATCTTATGCATTTGTGACTATTACGAAGTTTTATAAAAAGAAAAAGGTTATTTTCTTATTTTATATAATGCCTTAGATTTAGTGTCCAGCTACTATCCATCTGAATAAATTTTCTTTAAAAATAGTGTGCGCTTGTGTGTGTGTGCATGCATGCGGCACATGTGTATATGCATGCATGCATGTCTATGTGTGCGATGGTACTGGGGATTGAACCCAGAGCCTCAAGCATTCTTTCAGAAGAGCTTTTCATCTATAACTTCCTCAGTTTAGCTTATAGGTGCTTAATAATAGCTATAGACCAGACCCTTAACTGATTCATTCTAGAATCCAGTCCCTTTTTATGTGTCTGATGTAGATTTTGCTGGCTCTGAAGATTATAAGCCAATTCAAAAATTGTTAGCCAGAATTTAGTTTTCAAGCCTTGTTTGCATCACAAGTTCAAGTTTTCTTCAGCTCCCCATTGGCTGTTAGGTGGCTTTCTACACACTAATGTTTTCCACCTTATTTCACATTGGCGTGCTTTTCTACCTCAGGTTACTTAATATTTGTGACTCCTTTCTTTCTCCAGAAGTGATGGAGAAGTAGTCAGTGACCTCTCTGGTAGCCAGAGATATTCTTAAAGAGAATACCACTACTAGGTAGGGAAGTGCTTTCAGGGCAAATGGTGTGTCAGTAGAATAGAAGATACTCAAATTCACACCTACCCAGAACATCAGAATATGTCCCCATTTAGATATAGGGTCTTTAGGGTTATAATCAAAGTCAAGGTCAAGATCAAGAAAAGATTTTCTGATTAGGGCAAGCCATAAATCCAAGAGAAATGTCTGTTTGATAGACAGAAAAGCACATCTGAGAAGAAGCCACCAAATTGCTTGTTTATTATAGCAGTCCTAGGAAACCAACATGAAGGGGCTGTTATAACACAAATAGTCCTTTGGGACAGCCCTCATGTACAAGGATTCACCACCACATCGCCTCCAGGTTCACTCCCTCCCCCCAAAGAAGAAATGCTTTTGGTAGGACAACAGTTCTCTCTTGTCTCTATTTTGCAGTAAACACACTGCAACAAGACAACACAGAGAAACAAAGCACAGGCACCAAGCATTGCTTGTCCAGAGTCAAAACACCTCATTCGGCCTAAGAACCATTTGGCCACTGGCTGGTTTTGTGACCTTGAAGAGGTGACTTAAGACCTTGAAACTAGTATTTCCTCAAAATTAATTGGTTGGCCAATGTATTTTGGCCCCTAACACTAGGATTATTTAGTAAATAATGACCTGGGGCTGGGGATATAGCTCAACAGCACAAGCACCTGCATGGCAAGTGCAAGGTCCTGACTTTGATTTCAGGTACACACACACACACACACACACACACACACACACACACACACACACGAAAGACATGAACTAAAGACCAACAGTAAAACATTATAAGAAGACAGGACTAATTCTTGAAACCTTGAGTATTTTTTTCAAAGGGAAAATAATTCCTAAAATTGCCTAGCACCCACGTTGTAACCTAGAGCTTTAATTATAGTATGGTTTTGTGTCTACAGTGATCTGTTTTGTGGTACTGATAGTTACATGAGTCCTGGCAACAGACTGTTCTCAGAATCGATGTTCTTCCACTTTGATAGAGTATAGTTGTTCTTAGGCCTATTTACATCAGTATCAGTAACTCAGGAAAAATAGGCTCAATGCATTTACCTGTCTCTGCTTCCCTTTGTGAACACATAGCCTTTATTTGAACAACTCTTGCTGCAAATTACACTTCTAGAGCTCTCCTCCTAAACGGACGTGTCCTCTCCACTCCATACACCAAGTTGAGTCTTGCCTACTTACCTTGCAGGCACTCAGTTCAAGCTTAGAGAAAGATTTAATTAGACAGAGAATATAATCTTTTAATCTAGGCTGCTTATCAAGGACCAAAGTCTCCCATAAATCTCACTGGCTATTTGCTATGTAACACAAACTCCTTGGCAATGGGAAGGGAATCAAGGTAGCAAGAATTACTGTAGGTCGAGTTCACATTAAACTTTCGCTCTGGCTTAGTCCAGGACCTTTAGCCTGTGTTTACTGCTCGGTTGCCACATCATTATTTCCCCTCTCCCAGATCCCTCCAATCAAGGCAACTGGTGAGCTGTGGATTTTGTGTTCTTTTTATTCTTTTATGACTTAACTAGTTCATGTTTTTATTTCACTTGAAGTGTCTATTGAGTCAGCAGTGTATTATTTCCTTCTAGACGTACATTTCTTCCTACCATATTTTTCTGTTTGAGGAAAACAAGTGTTGCAGCTTCTTAATAGAAGAAATGAAGTGAGAATATTGGTGTTAATAATTTTTTCCTAAAGGACCACTGTAGAAAATGAAAAACCCTGGAAAATTACTTTGAAGCAAGACTTGAAAAGTGTTCCAACTATAACTAGTAATTTGTTGAAGCTCTTAACTAATAGTATCAAATGAAAAGAGGTTAAAGTGGAAAAAATAAACCATACTTAATAAATACTTAACAAACGAGAATGGGTAAGGGATGTAAACAGTATAGAAATGGAAGGTACCAGCTATACAGGTATGGGAAGGGAAGGAGAAAACTACTATAGGGATCATGATCTCTCATTCTTTTATGATCTTTTATGTATTGTTCTTCCAGTATTTATTTTTTTGGATGTAGTTAACTAAAAAAGGAAAACCAGGCATAATGTGCTGCCTAGAGAGCAGCAAGAGTCCTGAAGCCCCAGCCAAGCTTCCTCAGTCTTCTCAAAATGTCCCTCTCAGGTCGAATTTGAAACTAGCACATTCTTGATGCAGCCTGGCTGTGCCAAAGTTCAGAACAGAGCATAGGTTAAACCAAGAATCCAGCAACTCTCGAGTCTAGTGCCAAACTAGGCCATTTAGCAGCCAGCAGTACCTGGTGACTAATTCATCAGTGCTTTAAGGATTATTTTTGAAGGTAGAAATGAATGTCACTCTCTGAATCTCAGTAACACAGCTCAGCAAATATGAATCAGTGTGTTAATCCAGCATAGGACTATGTATGGTGTAGGTGGCATTATTTGTCCTGGTCTCAAGGGAGAAAGCAATGATATATTTAAAGCTGAGTGTTTTGGAGAGACAGCATTACTACAGTGAATTATGTGGAGAATGCAAACGAAGAACAGTGAACATGACCTTGAACTCTGTGGTTCAAAGTAGTTCCTTGTTAGCTAGCAGCCAAACTGATTAAGAACATCAGGAGTAGGGGTTACAGATGTTCTATTTATTAAAGAGAAAACATTAACAACTTGGTTGTACATTGAAACGCAGTAAAGTATGAAAACAAGCACAGGGCAAAAAGGAACAAAAGAGGAAAGTTCAGTGAGTGTTATGAATGTGTGTGTGTGTGTGTGTGTGTGTGTGTGTGTGTGTGCGTGCACACGCGTGCGTAAGTATGCACGTGCGCTCACATGTGCAGACATGCATGCACGTAATCTCAGCCCTGGCACTTGATTAAGTATAATTCAAGGGAGAAATTTGTTGAAGAAGTTTTTTTTGTTTTTTTTTTTTTGAGACAGGGTCTCACTATGCAGTTCAGGCTGACCTTGAGCTCATTTTTGTAGCCCAGGCTGGTCTTGAACTCACACTGATCCTCTTGCCTCAGCCTCCCAAGTGCTAGGATTACAGACGTGTGCCACCACACCCAGCTTGTCAAAGAAGTTTTTAAAGAAATGTTTTTATCCCTCCAAGACTGATAGTGTTAAGACAACTTACTCAAGAATTTATCTGTTGAAATACAGAGGTAAAGATCTTACCTCAAAGAAGGATGGCAGCACATTTCATCCTTTGGTGAAAAGCAAAGACTATAAGAGCTCAAGAAGGACATTTCCATTTTACAGGATAAACATAAAACAGAAATTCAGATGAATTTCCCAAAGTTATGACAGATATGAGCCTCAGGACTTGGACTTCTGTCCATGTACAAATACATGCCTACTAGTCTTGAGTTGCCACTGTTACCACAGTCCTACCCAGGCTTAGGCTGAGTAGAAAGAAAATAGAAGAAAGCCATTGCAAAGCTGCCTCCATGTAACTTTAAATGTGTTACACTAATTAAGACCCCACTTCTGACAAATATGGCCTAGAAAGTTCCTGCTGTTTGCATTACAGAAGTGTGCTACATATAGAAATGGAAATCTCACACTTCACCTGAAACCCTTCACATCTCAGACTGAGGTCTTCTTAAGCCCAGCCCCACATCCATTATGTAGCCCTTTAAATTTTATTCATGAAACTTCTTTCTGCTTTGAGAAGGGAAAAATGAACTGGGATTAATTTAGTCCCATCAAGTTCAATGTAGCTTTTCCTCAGGGTGAGGCTCTCTTCCCCAGTCTTTGTCCAAGAAGGTCAGTTGATATATGGAGTATGCACTAGCAGCTTGGGCAGCTAAATGGGCTGCCCTGGTCCCTCTAGAACTTCACTCCCAGCACTTTTGTCTCTCGGTGAGCTGCAAATCAGGTTGCCTGACAAGCCTGGAACCACTGCCTGGTTGATGCTGGCAACTAAAGAAGTAAAGACTTCTCCTTGGTGAGCAGTCTCACTGATGTGACTGAAGAGATTCAGAAGCCCGGATGACATTTTGTGGAATTCACCATTTGAGCTGGAAAAGGTCAGAAGAGAAATCTGAGTTTGGGTTCACTTTTCCATTTGTCTAAAAGCCTATTACTAGAGCTGAACTGCAAAAAGTAGTCTAGAAATTAGTCAATTTCTACCTGGAGAGATTGAAGCCAGGGATACTCATTTTGATTTTTTAATTTTTATTTCTGAAGAGAATACAGTGTCAAGGAAATAACTCAGTGGCATAAGTGCCTGCCTGGCAAGCACAATATCCTGAATTTGATCCCTAGTACTGCAAAAAAAATAAATACATAAAAAGTAAAAATAATAAAAACATTATAAATGATACAGAATTTCACTAAACAAAATGATAGGAATTCAACAATGGTGATTATATTACATGCTGTTGTCTTCACACTGATATTTATTTTTATAAAAAGAGGCAATCTCCAGGCCAATGCACATACATGGCCTGAACAGAGGTTTCCGAAAAATGTTTACCTTCCATAGGAGTGTAGCCTGCACTTTAAGAATCCACACATGTCAGACACTTGGTTGTCCTCAGGGAGCTGAGGGATCCCTCTATAACTTCACTCTAGAGTCAGTAAGGCTCAGAGCAAGACAGATCCAGGGCTCAGTCCACACTAATTTCACCACTTAACTTTTGTGGTCACAGACAGAAAGGATACTATTTTTGTCACTTCTGTGGAAGGAAATCTTGCATCATCCCACACTGATGTTACTCATAATTCTCCAATGTTAAGAAACCTGTGTGCACAAGGATCCTGAAAAATGCTGTGTTAAAAAAGTACCGTATAAATAAAGAATGGTTTATTTTAACCAACTTTAAACCACCTTCCCCTGTCTCTCTTTGGTGGGTCCATGGCCCTACCTGTCTCCTGCCCCATGTTAAGTACAGTTATCATTCATCTCCCTATCAAGGGCTGGCTCCCAGTGGTTCAAAGATCCAGGTAAATGAATCCCTTACAGGCCATATACAACTGACTATAGAAGAGACACTTTTTTAGGGTTCTAATAGTCAGCAGGTCATAGTACAAAAGTCCTTTTTGTAAGCTACTGATGAATGGGGGAGAAGAAAAGAATTTGCTTTTAATTAAAAAGACAAAAATCTTACTGTGACCCAAAACCTTAACATATTTTCAAAGAGGATCCTGCTGTTTTCCTTGTGTAACTGTTTATTCACTCTTCAAGCTAATACATAGATCAGATAGGCCAAATTTTGGAAAGAGGACTCTGGTTCAGCTAGAAATCAGGTCAACAATGAGCAAATGTAGAACTTCTTCAAGTCTGTGTTCAACTATGTACTTAGATTGAGTAGAACCTGGTTCTTAACTGGATTTAAATCCCTCTCCTCTGAGTCCCACACTGAAATTTAATTCACAGACCTTTTTCGCCTTCCCTATTTATTCATTCCACAGCTGATGGCTGCAAAGAGAATCTAACTAGTAGAGCTGCAGAAGCAGGAGCTGGCCCTGCAGTGTACATGCCTTCATAAAGAGCTGCTTCTAATTACTTCATTAGTAAAAACTAAGGAGAAATTTGGAGAAGAGGAGCACTTTTATAAAGCACAAATTCATTGTTGGAGGGCTGCTCTGAGGAGCAAAATAGGAAGCTATATCTGGGTCTTTGGATTTTGCTCAGTTGTAGCTCAAAATTCCTGAGGGTTACTGGTAAGATAACATGCAAATAATGCACACAGTATTCTTGGCGAAGGCTTTAATTATAAAATCCCAATACCATTGCATCTAATGATCTGATCTAGACTATGAATAAGCAAAGAGACTCCCTTCTACCTCCACCAGATAAAAGTTAAGGCATCACCCACTCTGAAGGCCTCTTCCTTGAACATATCCATAGGGATTTGAAGAGTAGAGGGTTCTTTTAAAGTAGGGGAGAAAGAATTCCAACATATAATGAAGAAAAAAAGAAAGAATTCCAACATACAATGAAGAAAAAAAGTATATATATATATATATATATATATATATATATACTATATGTATATAGTATTTGTACATTTGTGGTTAGGATTTTTATATAAAGTAGCTTCTGCAGGAAATACCTTCCCTGAGCCCCAGTGGATGCCTGTGGTACACTATGACTTTTTTATGCATATCAATGAAAAAGTTTAATTTATAAATTAGGAACAGTATATAATTAATAATAACAAAACAAAAAAAGTATAATAACATACTGTCATAAAAGTTATTTATAAGTTATGAATTCTTCTGGAATTTTCTGTTTATCATGGACTATAGGACAATTACTATGGGCAGCTAACACCTCAGAAAGCAAAAGAGTGAATAAAGGGGCTTATATATCTTAATGTCATGTATAAATATGTTACCATAGAAAAATATCATTATATATATTGGAATGAATCTGATACCTAAAAGATGACACTTTATAACAAAGAGACTTGCATGTCATTTTTTCCTTGGCTACTCTTCATCTCAACATTTAATCTAATTGTGTTCTTAATTGACAGTAAAGTTCTAAGTAGAGGATTTTAGAAAGCAAGAGGAGTGTTCAGGACCCTCCAAGAGGCTGGTCTGATTTCTGGGAATAGAGAAGCCATGAACAGGCAAGGGAAGATGAGAGTACTCAGTAAATGAAGAGGAAGACACCAGTGAGCAGGCAATTCAGCTGAAGAGGCCTGAAAGAAGAGTGAGGTAAGAACTTTGACCTAATGGGAGAGAGACTCTTTCTTAAAAGTTCTCGAAGAGATCTAATGGAGCATAAAAAAGAATTTTGCAGCGCTAAAACAAAAAATACTCTTATTTAAAAGCTAAAACTTTAGGGCCGGGGAGATAGCTCTGAGGCACAAGTGCCTGACTGGCAAGTGCAATGTCATGAGTTTGAACCCCGGTCCCGCAAAATAAATAAATAAATAAATAAATAAATAAATAAATAAATAAAAGCTAAAACTTAAGTATTCAATAGACAGTTTGTAAAATCAATGGCCACAACCAAGAATCAACTCAGAAGCATGAGTGAAATAAGTTGCCATGCAGATAAAACAAAAGAGAGGGTCTGGGGAGATAGCGCTGTGGCACAAGTGCCTGCCTGACAAGTACAAGGTCATGAGTTTGAACCCCAGTCCCGCAAAAGTAAATAAAGCACTATACCATTGATTTGCCGGGAGTGGTGGCGCACGCCTGTAATCCCAGCACTCGGGAGGCTGAGGCAGGAGGATCGGTGCGAGTTCAAGACCAGCCTGGGCTACAAAAGTGAGCTCAGGACCAGCCTCAACTGCATAGCCAGACCCTGTCTCAAAAAGACAAAATAAATAAATAAATAAATAAAATAAAATAAAATAAAACAAAAGAGATAGAACTCATTGAAAGAAGATCCAGAAGAAAACATCTAGAAGGAAAACAAGGAATGGGAGCGGGGGAGTTAATAATTAAATAACTAGTGGAAGCAAAGCCTTCCTCCTAGAGAAAGACTTGGGTCAGCAGACTGAGAGGGTTCATTGAGTTCTAGAGAGGATTAATGGAAGTGTGACACATCTCCTGCTAAAATGCATAAATCCTCAAAATGAAGGTAAGGAGTGATTATGTAATTCTCCCAAGGACATTGTTTCTGAAGATATTGGCCATAGATTTCACAGCACAGAACCAAGAAACTTGTAAAGCTTTAGATTCCAAGGCTTCTAAATCACACCCTTTGGTATGTCTGGGCATTGGCAGTCTGAGGCAAGGAGCTGAGATAAAGGGAATGGAAGTAGTACTAAAAGTTTGAATTGGAAGTTTACAAGTAACCAAGGGTAGGAAGGGTCACTTCATCTAACAGAGCTAAATGTACTTTCTCAGTGAAGTATTGCAAAGTCATACACACACACGCACACACACCCCCAAAAAATTGCCCTAAGCTGTGTTGATCTATTTTGGGAAACCAGATGGAATTGATAGGAACAGCTTCTTAAGTTTGTTCTTTACTTTTTAATGTTTCAACCTTGACATTGAATTTTGTAAAGGAAAAGAAACACCAAATTGGATCATCCAACAAAGCTACTTAGTTACTCTTCTCTCGTTGCTGAGACCAACACCCGACACTCAAAATGAGGGAAGGAAAGCTTTATGTAGCTCACAGTTACTGGAGGTTTCAGTCCATATTCAGCTGGCTCCAAAGCAGACTGGCATATGGTAGAGGGCAACCTTCCATGGTGGCAGCTAAGAGCAAGAACACTGTGAGAGCTAGTAGCAGCTCAAGCGGCTAACTTCTCTTCCTACCTTACATTGAAATGCAAATCACCTGCCCCAGGGGAGGGGCAGCACCCATTTCCACAATAATCAATTATGCATTCCAGAAGCTGCACCATGACTGCATGAGGCTTTGGGGGGAAACCTATACACTAACCACAACACAACTTTTCTTGCTATCAATTACTTAACATTTTTCCAGAATGCAAAGAGCAGGCAACAACTGTGCAACATTTACAGTCCAGTTCTCAAACTAGCCATGTTTTTCTAGGGATAAGCTCAACTTATCTACAGATATTTTCATTTTCACCTTCTTGACTTCAGAGCTCTTTTGTGTTTAGCAAATAACCACTGCTTCTAAGCAATAAAATTCAATAAAGAATAATTCATGTCCAATTAAATATACTCTTTGAAAATGTGATCACTATATTTACCTATAAAGCCACTATCATGGTATAAATACAAAACAGGTTTCCCTTCTCTATCCTTTAGGGTCAGTCAATCATTGCTCTGCTTTCTGTCACTACATTGGCTTGCATTTTCTTTACAGTATATGAATTTTCTAGGTCTACTATAACAGATCAACATAAACAGAATGGCTGAAAACAGAAATTTTATTCGGTCACAAAACTGGAGGTCAGGGGGCTGGGGAGATAGCTCCGAGGCACAAGTGCCTGCTGGGCAAGTGCAAGGTCGTGAGTTTGAACCCTGGTCCCACAAAAAAAAAAAAAAAAAAAAAAAACTGGAGGTCAGAAGTCAAAACCAAAGATACCAAGTGTGAAAGTTTTAGTGGACAAATCCTCCTTGTCTCTTCCAGCTTCTGTTGGCTTCTAGGGTTTCTTGGTTGGTAGCAAGATTACTTGACTCTTTGCCTCTGTCTTCATGTTACCGCTTCCCCAGTATGTTTGTTTCTACATCCTTTTTCTGATAAAGGCACTAGTTGTTTGATTTGATACTGAGCTCATGCTTAACCAGGGTGATGTCGTCTTGACATCTTTAATTTCATTACATCGAAAAAGATCCTCTTACAAATATGATCCTCTTACAAGTATGATCACACTCAATGACATAGCTTTCTGTGAATGTATCACAATCTATCTACTCACTTCACATGGACATTTGAATTCTTTTTAGTTCTTGAGTATCACAAACAGTGTGCCATGAGTATTTGTGCCCAGTCCTTTATGTGTGGGAAGACTTTCATTTCTCTTGGGTAAATGTGTAGCCCACAAATGCGTGCTTAACTTTATATAAAATCTCTAAGCAGTGTCCTCAAGTGCAGCTCTATAACTTGCCAGGGGGTAGACAGATGAGGATACAGAAATGAACGAAAGAGTCAGAAAACAGAAACCTAAGGTCAGGTGGAGCCCTCTCTCCCGATGGGAGAAAAGAGCTGTTCAACCTGTAGTGCCTTTAACTGTATAGGCTGAAGGTTGACGTCATGTGACCCCCCTTTGCCTATCAGCTTGATTGCCAGAATTGCCTGGGGTTCTCCATGGTCTTGGGGCTGGCCTTGCTTTAGTCACATGTGGTTGATCTTCAGCTTTACCTGCTTCACACACTTAAGTGATTACATTAATTTTCCAACGTGAGAGTTTTACTTATTCCACGTTTTTACCAAATCTTGGTACTTACGAAAGTCTTTTTTATTAGAGTCATTTCAGTGGGTTTTGCATTATAGTTTTTATTTGCCTTTTTCTGATGACTATTGTTTATTCATGTTTTCTTTTGTAAAGTGCTTAAGTATTTGCCCATTTTAATCAGATGGCTTGTCTTTTTCATAGTTAATACTTTTAGGAAAGTATTTCTAAATTTTTTTCCCTAGCAAGAATGAACAAAGCTGTTTCTGATTTGGGGTTGAGAAAGGTCTGCCAAATGATAAACAACTCAACAGAGACAAACAGTGCAGAAATTCTGTCTTGAGCAGAGCTAGAGTTATAATGAAAAAAAAAAAAGTGTCAGGCAGTGATCAGAATGGCATCTAGAGCCTGCTCTGGGACTCATTCCTCCTGGAATTCACAATAAATCAGAGAAATCCTCAGCTCTTCTCTTATTCATTTGAAGAAATTATATTAAAACAATCAAGCTCTCCTTGAATTTGAACAGACAAGTAGCTTTTGATAAATGTCTAAAATAGCTACAAAGACCCTTCAAAGATGGTATGTTGGAATGTGCACATAACTATTTAAAAATTCATTTGCTGTCCTTAAGTCTGCAAAAAATCAAATTGAAGAAGGATAAAAGAGTTGTCCTTGTAGAACTGCAAATATCAACATGTTCCAATGATCCTGGGGAGATTATTCTCTAATGAATAGGCTCAGTATCAATAAAAGACATCAGCTGAGCAGTTATAACATCTCTTACAGCTCCATGATTACAACACATAATAACACTGATTGCACATCGCATCACATTACATTATATACAGTGTCCCAAATAATAGCAGCAGGCTCTTTCAATAGAATAGATGAATATATATATAAAATGTCAACACATACATTTGATATTTCCATTTGTATAAAATATTTCCTGTGGCAATATCTCAACAGTCTTTCAATAATACTGCCAACTTAAAAAAAAAAAAAAAAAAAAAAAAAAACTTTATTAAAATAGTCTCCTTCCAAGAGGAAAATTGTTTACACTCCGATGAACTCATAAACAACTAGAAAGTTAAGTCTATGAAATACCTCCTATGGCTATAAGCGAATTGATTTTCCAAAAATAATAATAAGTATGTTTGAAATAAGCTTGCTCTCCAATTCCCTTGTTAAGGTTACAACTTCTAAAGGATCCAGGTTATATTTTGACCATTTGTTGTCATTTCATATGAAGCAAATTAATCTATATGATGATTGAGCATAAAATTCTGGTAAAATCAGAATTATTCAATTTTGTGCAATGCCATGTGGCCAAAACTCTATGGATTTCATCAGCACTATGCTCTATCAGAATTCTATTATCAGAATTTGCAAACTGAAGCTACAAGGTTAGATATAATGACAGAAGGGACAGTCTAGAAAATATTGTCCTGAACCCATATGTCAGGAATTCAACCTTACATTGTTCCCATAGGAAACAGTATCACTTACTCCTTATTGTGTGCCTAGGACATGATTTGGAAGTCTTTAGTTAAATTTAATGCTATCCTTGTCTTAGCTTTGAGTGGTAAGAGCCCCAAAGGGGCAACAGCATGATGCCTACAGCTGGAAGAATGCGGCCACAGCTTAAGTTTTCAGAGCTGAAATTCTTAGAATCCACACAGAGATTTTTCTCCAAGGAAATGTAAATGCCAGCGTCCTCTCCAGGCTTATTCTGCTGGTAGCACATTTCTGGAAGCATTATTCCCTTCATTGCCATGTCTATCACCACGTCCTCATTTTTCCCAACATCGTTCTGTAGAAAATTTCAAACACAGCAAAGTTGAAAATTTACCATAAAGACTATATTTTACTCTGATGATTATCAACCTATCTAGTCCTCTTTATCCCCTGTTTCCTTACTTGTTTTTGTTTTGGTACAATACTTGGAATCTGGTGAGGAAAACATAAAGCACTGATATTCTTATTTTAAAATATATTTCAGTGTAAGCTACAGACAGACGTCAGTTTATAGTCTTTATCTCTTCCTTTTTAGTTTTTTGTCACAGTTTTCAGCAGATAGTATTGTCTCTCTTTCTGGACTATTATACTGAATTTACATAGATTTACAGAGCCAGAAAATTCATCTGAAACAATTCAAAAACCCTAATTAACTAAGCATTTCTTTCTTTTCTCTCTCTTTCAATAGAAAGTACTGTATTTTCTACATTTTGACACTTAACTATATTTTCCAAAAGCTAGAAAGCTGAATAACCTTCAAAAGGAAAAATGTCCCCCATCTGTCCTTGGTATTAAAGCTCTATTTATAGAGCTTAGAACATTCCTTCTCAAACAATAGCATTCTGTTTTTCTCTTTCTTTTATTTTTTCTTCATTTTTGGATAGCGTCCATGCCAGCTTCCCTGCCAGCTTCAATGTTGACATGGAATTAGAGTATTAGAAAGTTTTAGAAGGTCATTTAAGAACTCTATTTAAGTGTAGTGAAGTGAAAGAAATATGCATTCTTTTCCCTGCTGAAATACCACCAATATATAAATAAAGGAATAAAAAAGGTGTACGCTAGAAGGACAAACAGAACAGGCATAGCTATGAAAGATGACAATAGACATGGCTAAAAATACATGGAAGTGTGAAGCTCACTTAGCCAACCAGACAAAGCATGAAACCATCTGTCCATATGGGACAATAAACAGAAGAAGCAGTCAATTTTTTGGTAAAGCTCAAGAAAGACTACAGGCTTGGATGTGTGATGAAAGTAGGAGTCAATTGACTGAAGATAAAGACTGAAGAGTAGTAACAAGATGGCAATTGACTACCCCCAAGGTCACGCTGTCATACAAGATAAAACTTTCTTCTCTGAAAACACGAATCAGAGTTTCTTCTGTATGACGGGGAAAAAAAAAAAAATCCAGGTATAATGGAGTGAAGATATGAAGCATGATTTTGAAACTAAGGCATTCAGTTCAAGTCTACATATGGATAGAGAAATACCATTCTTCTCTTTCTTTGCTTACTCTTACATTGCTTTATGGCTGAGGATTATCTGAGAATTATCTAGAACTTATTCTCTGGAGAAACTGAAGTATGAGAGAGAAATTTGCTGATATTTGGAGTTTCCCCTAAGACAAAGTGACTAAAACATCAGAGAGCAGTTTTATACATTTGCTGTTTGGACACATTTGGTGTTTCCATTCCAGAGTGCAGGGCTTGCTGATGCCACTCTAGAGGCCTGGTCTATTTATATCTGTGTTCAAGACCACCAGTCTTTTTTTTTTTTTTTTTGTCTTTTTGAGACAGGGTCTCACTATGCAGTTCAGGCTGGCCTTGAGCTCACTTTGGTAGCCCAGGCTGGTCTCGAACTTGCACCAATCATCCTGCCTCAGCCTCCCCAGTGGGATTACAGGCGTGTGCCACCACACCCGGCACACCAATCTTATTAAAAGCAGTTAGGTTAGAAAAACACATAAATGTTGGCACTAATTCAATTCTAGCTTTTTATTTAACCAAACCTTGGTAAACCAGCCTAGCCAATGTTTTCTATTGTTTACTCTTTTGTTGTCTTCGATTTTGGTTGGCCGGAGATGCTTACGTTAAAAGTATGAAAACAGCAGTGATGTTCTCATGGAAGAAACAAAGGAAAGGAAGAGAACTAGCCTTTAAATGGATAGAAAGAGGTGACTTTCTTTTCCTGCTTTCAAATTGTGGGGAAAATGTGTTGAGATGTGAAATAGTGTTTCCATTTCAAGCCCTGGTGGTTTATTTAACTTGAGTGGATTAATTTACTGTGGGTGGTATCTGGTTTATCATCCATGGAGAGGTAATTTTAAAAATCTTTGACCTTGTCAGCTTGAGGGTCATTTCAGGTTAGAAGTGGTGTATCTGCTATGTCACCTCTAATTTTCAGGAGTCTTTCTTGCCTTGAGATGTTGACCTTGCAGATCCTTAGTATTTATGGCTGCCAATTTTTTGCCTACTACAATTACTCCATCCCTTTGACTTTTTCGCCCACCTTTCTATTTTAAAATACAACAGATTTTCCAGAGAAAAGGCCTTTACTTTTTAGCTAGCAAAAAGAACGGAAAGGGAATTAGCACTTATTACACTTAGTAGGTGCTCAATAGTGTCCCAGGTACTTCATATAGGATCTTGTTTAACACATCAAAATTTTTTTCTTATGTTTTCTTCTGAAATATTTAAACATTTTATACTTTACTTTTAAATCTAAATTCATCTGAAGTTAATTTTTGCTTAAAGTCTGAGGCTTAGTGTTTTGGTTTTATTTATTTATTTGTTTATTTATGTATTTATTTATTTATTGTACCAGTGATCAAACTTAGGACCTTGGACACGCCAAACAGGCATTTAAGCCACTGAGCTATCACTCTGGCTTGCTTTTAAGTCTATGTTTATTCAGTTGTTTCAAAATAATTTTTTGGGAAAGTTATTTTTTCCTCTAATCCTTTGTTTTTGTGCTATTATAGAAAATTAACTGATCATATCCATGTGTCTATTTTTGGGTTACATATCTTCAGCAGATCAACAGATCTGCATTTTTATAGACATTTATAAACTATATATACATATGAGGTAAAGCAATTGTTCTCCCTTTATTTCTTTTTTTACAAAATTATTTTACAGGTGGGGGATATAGATCAGTATATTCCTGGCAAGCTCAAGGTCTCCAGTTTGATTCTGCTTTTTTTTTTTAAATTATCTTATGCCTTTCCATGTAAATTCTTGAATAATCTAGTCTATGTTACTACAAAAATCTTCCTCCAGTTTTGATAATAGCATGAACACTGTATTTTAGATTTTTCCTTTAATTTCTTTCACATAAGTTTTCAAAGCATCTAAATTGATAGGATCTCATTTATGTTTTTGTGGACCAAATAACCCTGAAATGTAGGTGAAATAAAATACATGAGAATATTGCAGCTCAAAGAGGCAAGGTAATTTTCCCAGTGTCACAGAGCTTCTGTTGGCCACATGCCCCAATATGAAGTATGGTGAAGAGCAACTGCTTGAGTAAAGCAAAAATAGTATGTAGTATAAAAGCTACTAATTTCATTTAGAAATCTGAAGAAAAATTAGGTGTCAATGAATATATCCTAACATCATATCATTTATTATTATCTATAAAGATCAGACAAGTAAAATTTCTTGTTCTCTTTTAAGAGCTAGACTAAAATAAAAAAGTTAAATTTGTTTAAATGTTTCCTTTTGATAAGAAAAATCAGCACTAACTAAAAATACAATTTCGGAGCATCTCAACAAGTCCCAGATTCATGTGAAGCACCCTTCTGAACAAGAGCATTTTCCCCACAGGGCAGCTGTGGCTCAGAAACAAAGCCATTGCCCCTGTTATTATAAATTATAACTCCATGAAAAGATCAAAGACCAGAAAGGAGAGGAGGGGACCAACTGAAGGAGGTTTCTGTTCGACGTAGTACTAGAGATTAAACTCAGAGCCCATGCACATGCTACACATGAGTTCTCTCACTGAGCTATGTCCTCCCACTTTTATATTTTTTTTTTTTTTTTTTTTTTTTTTGTGTTACCAGGGTTCAAACTCACGACCTTGCACTTGCCCAGCAGGCACTTGTGCCTCGGAGCTATCTCCCCAGCCCCCACTTTTATAATTTTTATTTGGCCCCTTAAGGGTCCCATTAAGGTGCCTACACTGGCCTCAAACTTGTGGCCCTACTGCCCAGCCTCTCTGTGAAGATAGGATTATAGTGATGAACCACTATACCCAGCTGGGAGTACCCTAGGGGACCTCTTCTCTGTGATACATATTGTGCTATAGAGATGATTGAGCAGAAGTTATCTTCTGGCAAACAAATACAGTGCATGTTGTTTTTCCTGGTGTGGCTTTTTGCTTTGAGCCTGAACTTGTCAAGGTTCTTTCTCAAGAATTTATCATCTTGTCATAACAGGGATTATACCTTAAAGCTCTACCAATAAAATTCTCTCTTTAAAAAAAAAATACTTTTTAAGTCTTTGTTTATTTGGCACAGAGTCCTCCTACACAGCTGTGACTTGCAGTGATCCTCCTGTCTCGGCCTCCCCAGTGCTGGGATTATAGGCATGTACCACTATATTTGGTTTTGGTGGCCAGCACAGCACAGGACCAGCAAGGCATGTGGCACCAGGAATAGAACCTGGGTCCTTGCACTTGCCAGGTAGGTCCTTAGACAAGTGAGCTATCTACCCATCCCCCGAAAGACTTTATTTTCTTTCCAAAAGTGAGCAAAATGGGTTCCTTTGGGTTATCCAAGTTCACATTGTTTTTCTCTCCTGCTCTTTCAAGTACGTGACAGAGTTAACCTAGTCCCCATTTAACCTCAGCATCATCTATATGTGACCAGGGAGGAGAGTTCATTTGTAATATTTCACTTCTCCTAATCCATTATCCATGATAATCCGTTGTGTCCCCTGGGTAGTTAATCATCAAAGCAACCATAAACCTCTTTTTGAAGATCAAATGGTTCTTTAATCCATTTACTTACTGCATCCTGAGTTATAGAAAATGGACTAGAAATGTAAGTGGGCCACTATTCCAAGTTTATCTTGGAACCCCTTACCACACGAACAAATCAGCAGTGGCTTTTATGCCAGGTGGGTGCAAAAGTAGAACAAATCACCTTGTTGGTTTTCCTGCACTCTTCCTTCTAACTTCGTTCTTGCTACCTCCCTACCTTCCTTGACTTCCCAGAATCCCGTCAATGCATTAACAAAACTCAGCCAGCCTGAGAGCTAATTAGACTTTAAACTTTCCAGTGATAATGCCATTAATTCTCATCTTTCCTCTCTTATCAGGTTAGCTGAAACCATTTAGGGAAATCACCCTAGGCCTTTGAACTCTCACAGAGGTAGGGAAGCAGTAATTTTCACTAAGGCAAAGTGCTAAATTCTAGGCAAAGTTTCCCTCTATGCTTATTCATACTCTCTTTACTAAGGGACTAAAATTACCCCGAGATGGCCATAGACTGAGTTGGCCCCTGTGAAGCCTCTTAGTTTCCAGCAAACTCCAAGGTCATCACTATAGTTTTCTCTGCATTTTTTAGCTACCCAGTTGAGAGAAAGGATAATCATTTCTGAACTACTCAATAAAAGAAATTTAGATTCCAAATTAACTAGAAATGCTACATTGGTATTATCCTTTATCAGGATTTCCTTTGCCAGAAGAGCTGGATTAGCTTGAACATAGAAAACTCGTGACTCTGATCACGAGAAAAGGCTTTTTAATTATTCATTATGCAATAACTCAGTGTTCTTTGGTTAAGGGGTGGGGAGCCTTCTAAATAAAAGTGCAGTCATGGGATAGATGAACAGCTTTGAATTTTCATGTCCTTTCCAAATCTCCACTCAGCATAAATTCTCTTCATTTGAATAACACCTATCCATAAGAATTTTTGTGATAGTTGAAGCACCATTCAGATAACTGGAAGAAAAATAAGGAAAAATAAAATGAGCCCATGGCCCAAAGGAAAGGAACAAGGGAAAAGCAGCCCAACAGGTGAGGGGCTGGGCCTGATTAAGGAGGGGCTTCTCAGCAAGAACTGGTCTTTATGGGTTGGACAAGGACACTCAGAGTTATCACGTGGGGCTTTTGCTGGTGAGAAGGGGCCAAGACCAGTCTCTCTGACTCAAGATGTAAGTAGGGTGCAGAGAAAGAAGAAATTTTATGAAATGTCTGGGGAGTCTAGAAAGGATATAAAAGTACTGCATTTTACACCTTTTAAAACAATGTCTTATTTATTTATTTATTTATTTAAAATTATGAATAGCTCAGCCTGCCCTGGGGGGTGGGACTGGTGTAGCATGTGTTGCTGAAGATAGAACCTTTGTCCCTGCAGCTGCCTAAGCATGTCTAAGCTGGCACTTTAGACCACTGAGCCATCTTCCCGGGCCCCCAATGTCTCATTTAGATCACGCAAAACAACTCCAAGAGCATTTACACTGCTTTTTCCTGCTTCCCAGAGAAAAAAAGAGTTAGTTGATAATGATGTATCAAAGAATAAGGACATTTTGAGATGGGTGCAGGACAGAATATGTATGACCTCCCCTATGGTGATAGTATTTGGAGATGGGGCCTTTTGGAAGTAACTGGAGTCAAATCAGGTCACAGTGGTGGGGCCATGTGACGGGATTATTGCCCTTATAGAAGAGGCTACATTTCTATCATTCTAGCACTGTGAGAGGATGAGACGGGAGGATGCCAAATTCTACCCAAGCCTGGGCAATTTGGCAGTTTATAGAGGCCCTGCCTCAAAATTACACAAGAAAGAATGATCGGCTGCAGGCCCCGAGTGCTCAAGCCACAGGGCAGAGGGCTGGGCTTGCGTGTTTGTTTGGTTCTCTCCGCCTCCCTCCTCGGTATTCAGCAAGAAGACAGCTGTCTGCAAGGCAGGAAGAGAGCCCCTGGATTCCTCAAGACTCAATCATCTAGCTCCTTGGTTGTTGATTTTCAACTTCTAGACCCTTGAGAAACAAATCTGGTTCAGGCACTCAGTCTGTGACATGCTGTAACAACAGAAGCTGACTGCAAACCTGACTCAGTCCTGAAAGGAGTCTTGATGTAGGAGTCCGTGTGGGTGCTGCCAGAGAAGTAATCTGGGGGGCTGATGCTCCATCTTCTTTGTACACATATTCTGGCTAAAGAGAACCAACCTAAGCACAACTTTATTCTTCTCATACATGTTCTGTCCAGGGACCAAGGCTCAGGAAAAACCGCCACCTGGTGAGTCAGAGAAGTGATGCTAAACCTCTCAGAATAGAAGCACTGGGCCAATCCTGGGCCAGGTTATCAACCCTACCCGTGTCGTCATTCACATCCAGCCTGCCCTTCCCTCAGGGTTTCTAACTATCCATCCTCTTTATCAGCTCTTGCCACTGTACTCCGTGCAAGAGCTTTTCTCCCACCATTCTTGTGACTTCCAAGGATCCTATTTCTGCCATGCACTGACAGTATAGCCCTAGGCAAGATGCTTAAGCACACTGATTTATGTGATGAATTATAATATCTTGCTCATAGGCTTGTAATAAGAACTCCATGAAGTACAGTGGTCCCTCACTTATTGTGGATGTTATGTTCCGGACATCCCTGTGATAAGTGAAAAATCAGTGAAGTAGCAACATCATACTTATTTTAGTATTTAGATATATTTTAAGGCCTTATAACCCCTTCATACATGCTTATAAACTTTTCCAACACTTTTAAAATCACTTCTAATGTTTTTTCTTTTCCTTTTTCTTTTTTCTTTTTTTTTTTTTTTTTTTTCCTTTTTTTCCAGAACCGGGGATTGAACTCAGGTCCGTGTGCTTGCCAGGCAAGCACTTATTCTAGGGAGCTATTTCCCCAGCCCCACTTCTAATGTTCTTAACCATTTTCTAAACTCACAAGCCTCTGCAATTTTAGTAGCATACATATACTGTTTAGTATTGCAAAATGTTGAAAAATCTGCAATAAATAATTTAGATTAACATTTTTTGAAAACCTGCAAAACAGTGAGTCCACGAAAGTAGAACTGCAAAATATCAAGGGACTAATGTAGTGCATAGCAGGCATCGGGCACCATTCCTGGCAAAATGATCATTTGATAAAGCAAAAATAAAACAGAGGGGTGTATATGTAGTTCTAGGATTCTGGGAACAGCACTGAGGACCATAGTCATGCTGCAGAGAAGGGTGGTGCTCTGCCCTGCATCTTTGCAGCCTCATTAGCACAGCTGTTCTTTCTGAGCCACTGCAACACTCCCCCAGCCCCACCTACCTGCAGCACATCAGCTTCTACTCTCAATCAAAGCACCGAGGGAGGTGATCCACAACAAGCATGTGCTCGCTAGTTGTTGCCTAAAAGCAACAATTTTTTATATTATTGCTACTTCCCTTCCAACTGCTATTGCATTGAATGAAATTGCAATAGTAATGTTGTCCCAAGGTGATAAGCCACTACAATTGAGTAATATCCCCAACTTCTATTGCTTTTGTTAAACAACGAGTGGAACTCAGGCTCATCTCATGAATGTTAATGTGATCAAGATCGTTGTCCACTGGAAATATGTGTTCTAATAGAGTCGTGAGAAAGTGTGCAAACAAAAGGAAATCACTAGCTTTCAAAGGATTAGCATTCCCAGAGGCTGGGTGGGACAAGAGAAGTAATACTATTTTGTCAGAATAGCATTTTTGAAAAATATTGCAAAAATCTCTCCTTCCATATATAGAATGGGTTCAGTTAAGCATGTTATTTTTCTTGTCAATGAAATGGCTAAGTGATCTGACCAAATGTTGTGGTGAGCATGTGCTTACACCCTCATTACACATGCTATCCAAAGTTGCTTAATGATCAGTTCGATATTTTCCTCAAACACTTGGCATCTTCCTCCCTGAGAATAAAGCCAGGTATTTCTTGAAGCTTTACGAACTTAGCTTTTTCTCCTAGCCAATCTTTCTTCCCTCCACTGTTGCCAACCAACTGTGGCTTTCTTAAGTATCAATGATCTTCATCATGTGCCCTGACAAAGGTAAATCTGATTGCAGTCTTGCAGTTCCCTATTCTCTTACCTTTCCATCAAAAAGAGATTCGTGCAATTTACCTTGAGTATCTGTGAAAAATGAGACTATCCATGGCCCTAATGTGTTAGCAAATGCTTCCCACGTTAAACAATATGGTGATACATACAGATGAGCATGCTCTTTCCCTGCATTCAAAGTGAGTTTTTTTGCTGGGCTTCTTGGCCCGCACATATTGCCTTCCAGTGGAAGTCAAGCAGTAACATGTCACTGGCAGAATAGTAAGTTATATTATAGGGCTAAATGATGTATGCAAGTGGGTTGGTTTATTAGCCTTGGCCTTGTGAACATGGGCAAGAAACAGGAAGGAAAGGACTGTATACTTAATGAATCAAGTATTGACCAAGAATGGCCATGTGCCAGCTAGTAACCAACTGGTTGTCAAGTAATAGCCTCTCTGTGAGGACAGGCTGAGTGCAAAAAGCAATATTTATGTTCACTTCTCTTGGCCAGTAGACAGTAAGGCACAGTTTACTAAAAGTTGTATTGTCTGAATGATTGTACTTAGAATTAGAGGCAGGAATTTTTTGTGGCCATTGAGAAGGATGTGAGCATCTGTAGATGTAAAAGACTCTTTGTACGCATGCTTCAGCAAATTTTTAGTACCAAGTTATTCAATTCTCTGATACACCATAAGATATGCCACTATCTCTGACCTATGAAAGTAAATAGTTTGAGAACTCAGCCAGAGGCATGTAACAAGAATGGCAAGGGTATATGCAGCCCAGATGCTACTATGACAGGCTCTTTAAATAAGGAACCCAAGGATCATCCTCAAGTTACCTCTCCTTGCTTCCCTCTATTATATAGGGCAGAAGGGTAAATATTAATTCCTAGGGTCCTTTATGGCTAGAAGTGAATATACCACACAATTCTAGTCCATGAGATAAAATAAATCAGAAACAGATCTGATCAGCACAACTCCTCACCAATTTCCCTTTGTTTCTTCTTCTCCCCACTTTTTGTTTCCTGAAACAGGTATGACAGCTAGAGTGCAACAGTCATCTAGACACCATGAAAATAAAAACCACTTGCTCAGGAGAAAAGAGAGGAAGATTAATAGGACTTGACCTTAATCTTTTGGCGCTTATGTATTTGGTTAGGATCATCCACCTCCACACCTCTGTTGCATGTGAACAAGCAATCCCTTCTTATTCAAGCTGTGCTTTGACTGAAGCTTCCTTGGATCTGTACTTGGTACTAGACAAGGCCTGTCTTTTGCCATACTTCCTGAAAAATAACAAATTGCAGTGATTTCTCTAACTTCATTTGCAATTTAAATTCCAAAATCTTCATTACCATTGTATATTTTCTTACTTTCCTGAGATATCATTACTAGAAGTAGAGTGAAAGACTGAAGTGTATCTTTCCTACTTTATGCAGTTCTAAGGACAGCAGGCGCATAAGGAATTTTCTCCACATAAACACACTAATCCAGCAATTTTCTAACACATACTATCTGATGTTCTAGGATTCAAGTTAATCCTGTTGTTTGTTTGTTTGTTTGTTTGTTTGTTTGTCTGAGTACCAGGAATCAAACTCAGAACCGTGTCTGTGCCAGGCAGGCACTGGGCCACTGAGCTGTATTCCCGGCTCAAGTCAATTATGATATTATCTACTTATAAATGATGTCAGACCCTACTCAAAAGAAGCTCAGGCAGTCACCCAAGAAATTTCCCCACTTTAGATTCTAAATGGAAACTTCAGGTTGTAACCTGTTCTTCTAAACAAAAAGTTGTGAATCAGAATTTCCTTGATCCATTCCTCCAATTTAATCATTTTGATGAAACAGTTCATGAACCTCAAGGGAATATTTGTCAACTTGAGAGTAGAATCAACCTAGTAGGAAACAAATAAATTATGTTTATTGAGAGCTAATTAGGATTTCAATTTGGGAAACCAGGGGTTCAAACAATCTTGAAAATACTACAAATTTACAATATGGTGACTGTACTTATAAATTTAAAAACTTCAAGAGGACTGGAAATTGTATCATTTGTTAATCAGGAATTATCATTAGTGCCACCAAAGTTAAGTTTTTTTATGAAACAGATGGGGCATGATCTCAGTCTCTGGGCAGTTTTGGGAAAGGGATCCATTTTACAGAAAGTCAGCAGAAGTTAATTCATATTCAGGGTGGGATAACTGGAGACTGGTTCAAAGATTGAACTCTGGAACTTGAATGAGACCCTAGGTGGCATAAACCAATGCTATGAAATTTTTATTTTTACCCAACACCTATATGCACTCAATTATAATAAAGATATTACAAAGAATACAGATGGGTAGGTAGGTGACAGAGAGACATAAGGTGAGGTATGGAAGGACATTGAACTTCCTTGCTGTTTAGGCACCTGCACTGTTAGCTAGCTGAAAGCACTCCAAACCCATCCCTTTTGCATTTTTTGGAGGCTTCATTATGTAGGTTTGATCAATACATTCCTTGGACACCTGGGTCTTGTACAAGGAACGTGACAAAGGTTGCCATGGAGGCAAAAGTCTCAGCCTTCTAATTATATCAGGCTTTCTGGTGGCCAACCCCCATCCTGAAACTATTTAGAAACTCCATCCACCATTTAATTGATCAGCACATAAAGACTAGCTGTTTACAAGAGTTTTAGGAGCTATATTTCAAAAACTGAGAAAAAAATCCAATGTAAATGTCAACATGTCACAATAATGTGTGATTTTTCTGGGTTAAAACCTCCTTTTATTCTTAATATTCCACATCACTTTCATAAACTAAGTTCTTATAATTTACCACCTGGAGGCTTCCCTAGGAGACAATTCCATCTATGCTTTCAATTACAAAGCTAAAATATTTTTAAAGGCCATGTTGTGTACAGAACCTTTTCCAAAGATCCCCTGCAGGCAAATTTTCCTTCAGAACCCTGGTAACAGAGTCCACCAGCTGTTTGAAGGACCTCAGCTCCTGCTAAAGGATCATTAATATTTGATGGGCCAATCGCAGTTCGTAGAGATGAAACCACTTTGCACGGTATCAAATTGTCCCTGAAGACTCTTCTATTTGATGGTTAGTCCTAATCACTTTGCTTATCAGTGTGGCATCTCACCTTCACCTTGAGGAGCCTGAAATCAATCAATGGGAAGCAATTTGTCAAATATATAGCATGCAGCTGATTAGTAATTATCTTAAAACCACAGTGTGCACATGATTAGTACATAGAAGTGACTGGATGTCACCACTGCCTAAGGTTGTAAAGCCTGGTCCCAGGGACCAGGTAAACACTGCCCAAGTGCCACTGCCTCAGCAAAGGCTAAGTAGGATAAATAGCCAGTGGTTACATGACATTGTATTGCATGCAGCCTGTTCTGAGTACTATCATTACAGACAGTGAAGTAAAGTTCTCAAGGAAGTTAGCATAAAAATATAGGCATGAGAATGTTGACTGAAGGCAAATCTGAAGAGATCCATGGTTCAGGATAGAGATACAATGTGAGTTATGGTAAATAATCTTCAATTTGATATTATGCTATAATTAATACCACCAGATCTGGTGAACTAGGTAGGCATCAGACATATCATTGGATGCCCAGAAGCCAGATCTTAACTCTCCTTTCTTTCCAAGAAAATACTTATTGTTTTTGTATATATTTGTTACATAACTTCCATATTGGATCAATATTAGTTAGGCAGATGTAATGGGAATAAATACGTTGACTATAGCTTGACCAACATTGTGATTTTGCTGTGTAAATTAGCCTTGAGAAATGACCTTGGTGGCTACACATTTGAGACCCATTGTGGAAATCCAGAAGCTATTTTTCTTCTTGTTTCCAAGAAGAAAACTCTTCTATTGTCTTCCATTGGCTTGCAACTTTATTCCTCTATACTTTATGGCATGAATGCAGCAGATCTGACATCTAGCACGTTGGGAGATACATTTTTTCTTCTATCACTTTTAATTGAGTAACTTATTCAATCTACAATTGAATTCTGTTGATTAGTCAAAAAAAGTGGAAGTGGGTCTTCCTTTCCTGGCTAACTCTTCAGATGACACTGCAACTCTGGACTACACATCCATTATAACCTTGTTATGGAGAGTCCTGGAATCAGAGTGCCAGCTAAATAAGGCTAGACACCTGACCCACAGACTGCATAGGATCATAGGTATAGGAGGTAGGATAAAAAAAAAAAATATGGCAAACGTCTAAATTGTAAAAATTCAAACATGGGTAAAGCTGAGCCCCAGAGAGATTTTAGAATCTCAGTGAGTCATACTCTGTGCCCCTCCCACTGTCATATGAAGGCTGCTGAGCCCTGGACAGCTTCCAAGGCACTAGTGAGCTGGCTTGGCCCTCCTACAATCTCAAGAGCAGCACTAAGCCCTAGTAAACTTCGAGAGCGTCAAAAATGTCAAAATGAAGAAGCAAAATATATTCTCAGACCTCCAGCCCATACAGAACAAGTCCAGGAGACACTGACATGAAGAACTTGGAAATCACACATCTGAAATTCCTGAAACGGCAGCAGCTTAGTAAAGAAACTACATCAAGCAGTATAAGAAATCAGACAAGAAATAATCTTTCAGGTTAAAAAAAGAAATGACAATAATGATGAAAGAATTGCTCAGCATATCTAAAGAAGACATAAATAAAAAATAAAGTAGCATAGAAAAATGATGGAAATATTGAATGAACAATACAGTAAAAATTAGAATGCATGAAACAGATTCAAACAAATATCTAGGAAATTAAAAATTCCATTGAAAACTGGCAAAACACATTGAACAAAACTGATGATAGAATTTCAGACCCTGAAGACAGCATTTCACCTAGTAATGGGGTATGAAAGGATATTTTTTGAAAAAAACAAGTAACCAGGAAATAATAGTTCAATAGCTGAAAGATGATGCAAAGAAAAATAACGTCAGATTGGTAGATATCAATAAAACATCAGGAGTCAATACAAATAACATAGAAATGCTACTGATAGAAGTAACAGCAGAAAAATTGCCAAAGATGTGAAAAGAATCTGGCATACAGGTAAATGAGGCATGTAGAAGTCCAATTAACCATAACCAAAATAAATCCACACTGAAACATAATAATCAAGATCCCAGAAATTCAGCATAAGAACAGAAAACTAACAGCTATGAGAGAAAAGAAACAGATCACCTGTAAAGGAAAGCCCATCAGAATCACAGCAGTTTTCTCACCACAAACCATCAAGCTAAGAAGAGCTTAGAGTGAAGTATTTTAGGTCCTAAAAGAGCACAACAATCAAACTACACTGCTATACACTGCAAAACTATCAAAATTAATGGAGAAATAAGATACTTTCATTACCAATTGAAGCAATTCCACCAAATGAACCCTACAAAGAGTACTGAAAGATATTCAAGAAAGAGACAAAAATGATCACAATTTCGAAAACATCTATAGAAAGGAACTAACAAGCAGAACAGTTAAACAACAGAGGAAAGTAGGGAACTAGCAGGAGGAATGTAATATGATAAATATAAGCCAGTGTGTATCAGCTATAACAATTAAAATAAATTTTCTCAATTCACCAAACAAAAGAAGCAGAATGGCAGTAGGTTAAGAAAGAAAATCCAAGGATACACTGTGTACAGCAAACACATTAAACTCAAAAGGAAATTCATAGGCTGAAAGTCAACGGACGGAAAGCAATACTCCATGCTGCAGGAACCCAGAAAAAAAACAGGATTAGCAATGCTGTTTGAAGACAAGGTGAATTTCAAACTTAGAATGACCAAAACAGATAAAGAAGGTCACTACATACTTGTTAGGGGAAAACTGAAAAAGGAAGAGCAAAAAATTATATATGTTACATGAACACCCAACAATATAACACAAATTTTAACAGAAATGAAAAATCAAATAAGAAAAAGCATGCAATGGTAATAGGGGACTTTGAAACCCCATTGTCACAAAGATATAGACAAACTAGGCAAAAAAAAAAAAAAAAATAGCAAAGAAGTAACAGAACTAAATGGAACTTGTGAAGGAATGGACTTAGCAGACCTTCACAGAGTGTTCCACTAAAGAATCAGAATACACATTATTCTCAGCTTAAAATGAACAATATCCTAGCATATAGAACATCGTTATGTAAATACAAAGGAACTGAAATTATGCCATGCATATTATCTGAATCAAAGAGTTGATTATTTGAAAGAACGACTAAAAATTGATAAATCCCTAGCCAACCTTATCAAAAAAAGAGGAAAAATTCAAATTCATGCAGTAAGGAATGAAAAGGGTAAAATCACTATAGATCCTATAGAAGTTTAGAAGATCATCAATACCTACTTCAAAAATCTTTAGTCTCACATGATGGAAAACACAGAAGAAGTGGACAGCCGGGCGTGGTGGCTCACGCCTGTAATCCCAGCACTCGGGAGGCTGAGGCAGGAGGATTGGTGCGAGTTCGAGACCAGCCTGGGCTACAAAAGTGAACTCAAGGCCAGCCTCAACTGCATAACGAGACCCTGTCTCAAAAAGACAAAAAAAAAAAAAAA
>PVJA010022740.1:23568-33910 GCA_004027025.1 Myocastor coypus | reverse complement strand
TTGTTTCAGAACCTTTGTTTGTTTATTCACTCATTTTTATGGCTGGCTCAGCTCGCCCCAAGGGCAGGGCTGGCGCAGCATGTGGTGCTGGGGATCGAACTGCGGTCCCTGAATCTGCCCAAGCTTTCCCAAGCAGGCGCTTTAGACCACTGAGCCATCCCGCCGGGCCCCTCTCTTTGGCTCCTTTTTCTGATCATTTTCCTTGACACGCTTCAGGAAGCTATCACGACTTCTTGAATGTTTAATATGCTCAATACGTACATTAATCCTCTTGGCAAGTATCTTGCCCTTAACTTGCTTGTTTACAACAATGCCAACAGCGTGCTGGGTAACGTTGTAGACTCTTCCTGTTTTGCCATGGTAACATTTGTGAGGCATTCCTTTTTGCACAGTACCTGTTCCCTTGATGTCTACAATGTCATCCCTTTTGTAGATTTGCATGTATGTGGCCAAAGGAACCACCCCATGTTTTCTAAAGGGCCTGGAGAACATATAATGGGTTCCCCTCCTCTTGCCCTTTGTGTTAGTCATTTTGACATATTACTGCAAGATGGCAGTTCCAGCCGAAAGCTATGCTAAGTATTTTATAAGCATTAGCTCAAGTTAATGTTCACTAAGTTGGACAAGTGGAGACGCCCACAGCCAGGCTCTCCTAGTCTATTCATAGACAGGTGACGAACTGCCTGAGAGTGAGTAGTTTATAAACACCAGGCATTTACTTCCCATGGTTTGAGCTGGGCCTGGTGACGCACGCCTGTAATCCCAGCACTCGGGAGGCCGAGAGGCAGGAGGATCAGTGCAACTTCGAGACCAGCCTGGGCTAGAAAAGTGAGCTCAAGACCAGCCTGAACTGTGTAGCAAGACCCTATCTCAAAAAGACAAAGAAAAAAAGAACCTTCCCATAGTTCTGGAGCTGAGAGGTCCGCCTTTAGGCTTGGTGACCTTGAGAGATGGCTATGGCACCCCAGGTGCCTTCAGGGTGGGACAGTGGTAGAGCAAAGCCTGAGTGCTGGCTAACACCCTCAAATAGCCGGCAGCTCCAAGTGGCCAGGCCCGGTGAATGACTGCATGAGGACACCCTGTCATGCTCTAAGGCCTGGCCATTGATGGCCGCTGGTACCAGCAGTCACCAGGCTTTTTATTTTTTATTTTTTTTAAAATTATGGCCAGCTCAGCCTGCCCTGGGGGTGGGGCTGGCGCAGCATGTGGTGCTAGGGATCGAACCATGATCCCTGCAGCCGCCTGTGCTTTCCTAAGCAAGTGCTTTAGACCACTGAGCCATCTCACCGGCCCCACCTGTCTTTTTATCTCCCCTCCTAGAGACACTCATGAAAGAGGATTCCAGAGACAAAACTTCAGAAGTGAAAAGCGTAGGGGGCAAGAGAGCTCAGCGCCAGGGGTTACTGTAGGAGGACTCGTGAGAACGAACCATCCACTATAATAATTTGTTTTGTCTTTTCAAGGCAGACACTATGCAGCTCGGGTTGGCCTTAAGCTCACTTTGTAGCCCAGGCTAGTCTTGAACTCACAACAATCCTCTTGCCTCAGCCTCCTGAATGTGGGGATTATAGGCTTGTGTTGCCACACATGGCCTTAAAGTTTTCCAACAAGTTTAAGCATTGGCTATATATTTCTGTCACACCTCCTGTCACCTGTGGGAGCAACCTGCCTGCCCGACCTCAAGCAGCATGAGGTGTCAACTAATGACACACCGAGATATTATTTTCCCCCCATACATTCGACAAAAGTGAAAAGTTTGGCAATACACTGGTGGTGAGGATGTGTTAAAAGCAGGGCTTGTTGGGCCCGGCAGGATGGCTCAGTGGTCTAAAGCGCCTGCTTAGGAAAGCTTAGGCAGATGCAGGGACCGTGGTTCGATCCCCGGCGCCACATGCTGTGCCAGCCCTGCCCTCAGGGCAGGCTGAGCCGGCCATAAAAATAAATAAATAAATAAACAAACAAAAGTTCTGAAACAAGAAAAAAAAATAAAATAAAAAGTAAAAAATTCTTTGAAAAGAAAAAAAGTAGGGCTTGCCTCGCATCATGGTTCCGCATGCTGACTAGCCCCGCCTCTAAGGAGGGTGACCAGACCCCAGCTAGCACAAAGCCTTTATCCTGGGGCTGGCCAGACAGCTCAGTGGACTAAAGTGCCTGCTTAGGCAGATGCAGGGACCAGGGTTCGATCCCTTGCATGCCCTGCCAGCCCACCCACAGGGTGCTCTGAGACTGTGATTGAGACTAGGCCTGGTGGCATGTGCCTGTAATCCCAGTGCTTGGGAGGCTGAAGACAGAAGGATTACTATAAATCTAGTCTGTGTAGTCAGACCCTGCAGACCCTGTACTAAGTACATTTTTACTTTATTATTATTTTTTGTATGAGCAGAACAGATTTATTGGGGGAAAGAAAGCGCCTGTCCAAGAGAGAAGGGTAGCCCGGAAGCTGTCTCCTCCAGGGGCTTTATAGAGGAATACCACGTGGTGAGGTGGGTCTAAGGTTGTAGAGAAGACATGGGAACTCACTTAGGTGGGTGTGAGGCGGGACAAAACTAGAGGCAACCAATGAGATCACAAGCACCACTGCTGGGGTAAAATAGATTAGATCCAGTCTCTTCCTGTTGGGGGCTGGGTTAGTGACTCAGTGGGGCTCTTTTAAGGTGATTGATACCTACTTAGAATATCAATCCCTGATGCCCATCCCGAGGGAAGTATGTAGCTCTATTTGTTTACTCTTGTCTTGAGATCTGGCCCACAGAGGAGGAGTGTCTGTTTATAGCTGTGAAGTCATCCTGTCTTCCGTGTCGTCCTTGAGGGCCTGGCCCTGTCTAGCTGCCTATAATATTTCTATCTAATTCAGCTGCCTACAACATTCCCACCTCTGAAGAAGTAACCGGAACTGCCATCAGGGAATCATGGGCAATGACTGCTCTGGCTATTTTTTTTTTTTGCCTTTTTTTTTTTTTTGAGACAAGGTCTTGCTATGCAGTTCAGGCTGACCTTGAGCTCACTTTTGTAGCCCAGGATGGTCTCGAAATCACATCAATTCTCCTGCCTCAGCCTCCCAAGTGCTGGAATTACAGGCATGCACTACCATGCCCGGCTAACTCTGGCTATTTTTTAAAAGCCTTTAACCTGATAAACCTACTATAGGATATGTTATCTGATGATATAGCTACACTCCAAAATAATAAGTATACAAGGGTTAATTATCATATCATTCACGGGGCAAAGTGGGATAAAATCCAAATATCCCTCAGCAGGGATTGGGTAATAAGTTATAAGAACAACTAGAGTGCTGGGCAGCTTTTGAGGAGCTGAGGAAGCTTCTATAGTAGGTGCTGATATGTCAAGGTACGTAAGAGATGCTGATAAGCGAAGAAGAGGAAGAAAAACCCAGGCTGGATGGCAAGCTGGGAAGGAAGAAAAAGAGAAATGGATATTAATGAAGAAGCTGGGAGGACAGCAGACATTACAGCACTAACGAGCTAATAACAGAGGCTACCTTGGGACACACAGGTAGCAATAGTAATATCTGACACTATATATCCTATGCTACGTATTTTGGAACCCTGTGACAGTGCTGTCTTGAAATCTGTTTCATTACGTTAAAAAGGAAAGAGCATAATTTTCAAAGTAAGAGTGGTTCTTATCCCAGCTCTTCTAACTTATAACACAAGGCACTTAAATTATTGGAGGGGGCATAGAGATAGCTTAGTGGTCTAAGAGCCTGTCTAGGCAAGTGCAAGGACCCAGGTTCAATCCCCGGTACCACGTGCTGTACCAGTCCTGGGCAGGGTGTGCTGAGCAGGCCACCAAGACCAGGCATGGTGGCACATGCACATAATCTCAGTGCTGGGGACACTGAAACAGTGGGATCACTACAAGTACAAGCTGCATAGTGAGACCTGTACCAAATATATATATTTTTTTTTTTGTCTTTTTGAGACAGGGTCTCACTGTGCAGTTCAGGCTGGCCTTGAGCTCACTTTTGTAGCCCAGGCTCGTCTCGAACTTGCACTGATCCTCCTGCCTCAGCCTCCCAAGTGCTGGGATTACAGGTGTGCGCCACCACGCCCGGCTGTACCAAATATATTAAAAAAAAATTTTTTTTAATTCTATGTGAGCCAAGCTGGGCCGTGGTGGTACATGCCTGTAGTCCCAACACTTGGGAGGCTGAGGCAGGAGGATCAGTGCGAGTTCGAGACCATCCTGGGCTACAAAAGTGAGCTCAAGGCCAGCCTGAACTGCATAGCGAGACCCTGTCTCAAAAGGACAAAAAAAAAAAAAAAAAAAAAAAAAAAAAAAGCCGGGCGTGGTGGCGCACGCCTTTTAATCCCAGCACTGGGGAGGCTGAGGCAGGCGGATTGGTGCAAGTTCGAGACCAGCCTGGGCTACAAAAGTGAGCTCAAGGCCAGCCTCAACTGTATAGCGAGACCCTGTCTCAAAAAGACAAAAAACAAAAAAACAAAAAAAAACAAGAGGATCACTTCTGGCCTCCTACCCTCCCTCCGCAGCCTTGCTTACCCATACTCCCACAGCCAGGACGAAGAGGAAGTAGAAAACCAGCACAGCGATGTCACCTGGCTCCAGGTTCTTCTGGGGAAAGGGCTCCAGGGGATCCAAGGGCGGAGGCTGAGCGCTGCTGCTACTCTCCATGGTCCTGAACTCTCCTTCTGGGTCCTGGGAAGCACAGAGACACGCACATCAGAGACAGGGGCCAGAATCACTGTTCTAGACAGCGGTTCTCAACCTGTGCATCGCGACCGAACAACCAAAACACAGGGGTCGCCTAAAGCCATCAGAAATCATAACTGTAGCAAAATTACAGTTCTGAAGTAGCCACCAAAATTATCTTTTGGTTTGGGGGTCACTGCAACATGAGGAACTGTACTGAAGGCTCACGGCGTTAGAAAGGCTGAGAACCACTGTTCTAGTGGGACTCGAGCTGCCTCTGGGGCATCCGAGGAGGACCCCATGCTGAGCAGTGGGGTGGGGGACAGACCTTAGGAAGACGCAGCCATGCACCCACCCATCCACCCATCCATCTGCTCATCCATTCAACAAGCACATACAGTGAAATCACAGCTCTCATTTATTTATTTATTTATTTATTTATTTATTTATTTATTTGCAGGTCTGGGGTTCAAAGTCATGACCTTGCACTTGCCAGGCAGGCACTTGTGCCACGGAGCTATCTCCCTGGCCTTACAGCTCACATTAGTTAGTTTTTTTGTTTTTTTTTAAACTAAGCCAGCTACTCATTTGGCAAACCATGAAGTTGGGTAAATAGCATACACAGATGGTTTCTGGATCCCTATTTGCTGAAGCCCTGTGCCTGAGAGGAGGGTGAGACCCATGTGTTGGCTCCTGTCTTCTAAGGGCTCTCCCGCCCAAGAACGGCTCATCAAACACCACAGCATTGCGCGTGTGCCGGATACACCCACAAAATTGCACACGCATCGCACACACCTGTGGGACAGCTCCTCTATGCCAGGTATTCCTCTGAGTGTGGACTAACCTGCAAGGTAGGCACCCTCGTGAGAATTGTCCTTTAATAGATGGTGAAGCCAAGGTACAAGAGGTTAAGGAGCTTGACTCAGACAGGTGGGAATTCAAGCCTGGATCTTGCACCGTGTCCACGCTCTGAACTTTGCCTAAGCTCTTTCTCAGTAAACTACGCTTCCGTGGGTAACGCAAGCAATTCTTGCGGCAGGCAGAAGGTCAGCTTGCATCTAACCCTTCACACTTGTGTGTCCTTACATAGAAAAGGCACAGACATTGGCAGATAGAAATGGGGTTCTGGTCAGCCAACCCCCAAACAAGTGAGATGCCCAGACACAAACTGACCTTAGGCAAGGAAAGGCCGGCGGGGTGCAGCGGTGCATGCTGGGGACCGGGCGCCCTGGGAGGCTGAGGCAAGAGGATCAACAGAAACTCAAGCCCAGCCTGAGCAACTTAACTTAGGGAGAGCCTGCCTTCAAAATGGGGGTGGGGTGCGGGGGACCTGGGGATGTAGCTCACTGTGGAGCCTCAGAGCCCGAAGAGAACAAAACACAAAGCAAAAGGGCAGAGCTAGCTAGGTGACCTTGGTAGGTCTAGGGCAGTTACAACAGAACCCAGAATCTGAAGAGAGAAAGGGAGGTGGGGTGGAGCCCTCGATCCAAGGATCAAGCAGCAAATTCACAGCATTCAGGGCCGTTCAGCCCCGCTGGTACCTTGGCACTGTAGGAGTGCTTTGTAACTCCTTTTTACTAAGTGCTAAAAGAAAATTCAGGCCAGGGAGATGGCTCCATGGTGTAAGTGCCTGCCTGGTAAGCACAAGGTCCCGAGTCTGATCACTGGTCAAAAAAAAAAAAGAAAAAGGAAATTCATAGTGCTATTTACATACACAATTAAAAAACGAAGCCGGGCGTGGTGGCACACACCTGTGGTCCCTGCACTTGGGAGGCTGAGGCAGGAGGATCAGTGTGAGCTCAAGACCAGTCTGGGCTACAAAAGTGAGCTCAAGGCCAGCCTGAACTACTGCACAATGAAACCCTGTCTCAAAAAGACAAAATAATAATAATAATAACAATAATAATAATAATAATAAATAAATAAAAAACAAGTACAGTTGTTTGGCTGTGGTATAAACGAGAAATCAAAGGAGATTAATTTGCATCAAAGACTTGATGGCACCAGGACAGCCATGGGATGGGACGCTTTCAACTACTGTACAGAATAAGCTCTGGATCAAAGGAGCATAAAATGAAGCCGCTCCATCCCAGAAGGACAGGAGAATTTAAGAACAGTCCCTGGAGCTCTCTGCTGGGTGCGGCAGCCCATGCTGTAACTCGGCATGCAGGAGGCTGAGACTGAGGCACAGCGCTCCCCAGTTTAGGAAATTCAGAGGGACTCTAGCTCTGCTTCAAAACAGAAAGAGGCCGGGCGTGGTAGCGCACACCTGTGATCCCAGCACTTGGGAGGCTGAGACAGGAAGATGGCTGTGAGTCTGAGACCAGCCTGGGCTACAAAAGTGAGCTCAAGGCCAGCTTGAACTGCATAGCGAGACCCTGTCTCAAAAAGACAAAAAAAAAAAAAAGAACCAGAAAGAAAAAGACCATCTCTAAACATATTTTACAGAGAGCTGGACACACGGTGGCGCACATCTGTAATCTCAGAACTACTCAGGAGACTGAGGCAGCAGAGCTCCTAGTTCAAATCCAGCCAGGAGACCTGGTGAGACCCTGTCTCTAAACACAAAGCCAAACAAACCCTTCAGGGCAGAACATCAGACTGGGAATGACATCTGTACCAAATGTCTAAACATATAAGTGTGCTTTGTGGTTTAAAATACTATGAAGATTGCCAGGCATGGTGGCACATGCCTGTAATCCCAGCACTTGTGAGGCTGAGGCAGGAGGATCAGTGCAAGTTCGAGACCAGCCTGGGCTATAAAAGTGAGCTTAAGGCCAGCCTGAACTGCAGAGTGAGACCCTGTCTCAGAAAGACAAAAAAATAAAAATAAAAATAAATATTATGAAGATCAAGCGATTGTCCAATATAGCACCCTGTGACTTGAGGGAAAGCCCTCCGAACAATATCTGACACAGCTTTTGTGCACCTGGGCATCAGTAGCCCTGCACTGACTATTCACGGGGGCTTCTTATAGGCTGAAGGCAGACCCCAGGCTCAGGGAGTGACACTCGACTTGAGTCCATGGGGAACCTGGGGGACCCACTGGGGACACAGGAAGGCTTTCTGTCTAGGGCCTCTGTGCAGTCCATGTGGCCTGGCCTCTGGCTTCCACCTGCTGACCACCAGGGGTTCCCCAAGACTCTGAAAATGCTCTCATAAATTTCAAAACACTACAACCTGTTACTCCTTCCAAAACAGGGAACTTTGGCAGAGGCAGGGCAGTGAGCTACCCTCCCAGCCCTGTCCCCGCCCCATGCCCAGACAGCCCCAGGCCTGCCAGGCACCGAGAGGGGTGGGAGCCGCTGCCCAAGATAAACAAGTTATTCATCACCGCGTGGGCCGCAGCTGGGGGGAGGTTGGCACCGCTTCGGAATGCTTCCGAGCCCCAGGAAAGTGGGGGCCCCGAGAGAACCAGGCAGGAGGGCGCCAGGAAGAGGGGCCTCCCTGGGCCTTTGTCCGACTCAGGTGCCCCCCAGGGACACACTGTAGGCTGGACACTGATGAGCACCAGGTTTGCTGAGCACAAGCCTCCCAGGCGCTGGGCAGGGCACTTGTGTGAATGTTTCCACTTCCCGTGCCTCCCTGCCCTGTGAGGCACACTTGTCATACCTTAAGTGACCTGGTTGAGGCCTTGGCTTGCCACCAGCGGGTCATAGAGAAGCTACAGGTGGGATTTGAACCCAGGGCTGCGCCGTGTTCTCCGTGTAGCTGCTCCGCCTCCCTCTTTGCTTCTTCTCCATGAGTATCTAGTAGGCGCCAGCTGTGTGCCAGCTGAGCTCGGCTCTGGAGACCCAGCTGTGAGCCTAGCTCTGCGCAGCCCTGCCACCAGCCCTCTGCTCAGGCTGCTGGGCGGGCCCTCCACGTGCTGCGTGTGCCCAGAACTGTCCACACCTTTGCCCCCTGCCCGGATGCCTCCTTGCTGCCCAGCAGGCCCCGCTGGGGCTGTGGGTGGGCCACACCTCCTCCCCGACGTCCTGGTCCCTGCCCACTCCAGGCTGGGGGCGGGGCGCTTAAGGGCAGCCGGTGTGGTGACAAAGGCTTTGTGTGTCCTGGAGGTTGCTATTGGCCATGGCACAAAAGGAAGCTCAGTCAGGCAGGGACACTGGTCCCCTTTCCTTTGGCTTTTTGCTATGAGAGATGTGAAAATTTTCCACATGACTGTGTAAGGAAAAAAACGAAGAGAACAGGCCCACAGGCCACAGGCCACAGGGCTGAGGCTCAGGTGGGCTTTTGCCGGCCCCCTTGTGCCCACCGGCAGGGAGGCACTAGGGTTTGTGGTGTTTGTGCGTCAGAAACACTTTCCTGTGAATAAAAAGAGAACAAAACCAGGGAGATGCCCTCAGCCCTCAGAGCGCAGTGCCGGCCGCATGGGTTGGAAACGCAGACACAGTAGTGTCGTGATCCGTGGCTGGGGGCAGGAGCTCACTGGGGACTCTCTCCCCTCCTGTCCCTCTCTCCCTCTACCCCCTGCCTTCTTTGTTGAGATAGGGTCTCTACACATAGTTCAAGTTGGACTTGAGCTCACCGCAAAGTCCTGGCTGGCCTCAGTCAAACTTGTAGTAACACTGCTGCCTCAGTTTCCCAGGCACTGGCATTACAGGCCTGCGCCACCCTGCCTGCAGAATCCCAGCCCTACATTGCTCAGCCTCTGTGATCTTGACCAGAAAACTCTCTGAGGATCAGTCTTGCCATCCACAAAATGGGGACGATAAGCAGATATGGGGGGAAAGGGAACCTTTCTCTGCTGGTGTTGGCAATGCTAACTAGTCCTGGAAATCAGTATGGAGAGACCTCAGAAAACTGGAAATAGGCCCAGGGAGATAGCTCAGTAGAACAAGTGCTTGCCTGGCAAGCTCAGGGTCCTGAGTTCAATCCCTGGTACGGAAGGGGCAGGGGGACAACAACGTAGAAACAGAAATTCCACTTGAGCCAGCTACTCGCCTCCTAAGTGCCTCCCCCTCAAGTAAAAGCCACCGTGCCACACGGGCCGTGCATTCCACAGTTCAAAAACCACTAAATCTTGGAAGCAGGCTACATGTCGATCAAAGGGTGAACTGATAAAGAAAATTGGTGTCTATGTGCAGTGGAGTGTTACTATGTCATAAAGAAGGATAAAAATGTGAGTTTAGAGAGATTCCTCTGAAGGAATAAGCACCGACCTGGCAAGTACAAGGACCTGAGCTCACTGTTGTAGCCCAGGCTGCTCTCGAACTCGCACCGATCCTCCTGCTTTAGCCTCCCAAAGCAATGGGTTTTTTTTTTTGTTTTTTTTTTTTTTTTTGTGGGACCAGGGTTCGAACTCACAACCTTGCACTTGCCCAGCAGGCACTTGTGCCTCGGAGCTATCTCCCCAGCCCCTTTTTAAATCTTTTTTTTTTTTTTTTTTTTTTTTTTTTTTTTTTTTTTTTAGCAATGGGTTTTTAAACAAGGTGAGAGGCAAGAGTCGAGGACCGAGGCTGGCTTCTGCCTGGCCTCGTGGAAAAGCCCCAGCTGCAGTAATAAAGAAAGAGGTTCTAGAGCCGGGCGTGGTGGCTCACACCTGTAATCCCAGCACTCGGGAGGCAGAGGCAGGAGGATTGGTGCAAGTTCGAGACCAGCCTGGGCTGCAAAAGTGAGCTCAAGGCCAGCCTGAACTGCACAGTGAGACCCTGTCTCAAAAAGACAAAAA
>PVJA010022740.1:0-23468 GCA_004027025.1 Myocastor coypus | reverse complement strand
CCTCTGCGTCTCTTACAAGTGGTTGACACACAGCTCCAGCTCAGCAGCACAAGGGGGCTCCCGTCCCCCAGTCCTGCACTGGCTGATGAGGCCGTCCCTCTGCCACTCACACCTGAAGGCCCAGTGCCACCCTCAAGCCGTCGGTCCACCTATGAATCCATCCCTGAGTCCATCCATTGAGCAGTCCATGAACACTTCCTAGGTACCCAAACGCCAGAGCGCCAGCGTCCCATCAAGGACTGCAGGGTCCCCTTGCCCACCTGCTGGGGTCTGTCCGCCCCTCCTCATCCTCTTACTCTTCACTTTCCCTCACCACTACTTCGGTCACCCCTGTCTCTCCAGCCTGGAGCAAAGACTTAGCGTCTCCTTATTCAGTGTGGATTTCGTTTCCTTTAAATGTACCCTTTGGGACTGGGCAGATAGCTGTGGGGCACAAGTGCCTGCCTGGCAAGTGCAAGGTTGTGAGTTCGAACCCTGGTCCCACCAATAAATAAATAAATAACCCCTCACACCAAGCATGGCAGCACACGCCTGCCATCCCAGCATCCAGAAAGGCAGGAGGATCACTGTGAGTTCGAAACCAGCCTGGGCTACATAGTGAGCTCAAGGCCAGGCTGAACTGCACAGCAACACCCTGTCTCAAAAAGACAATCTATCAATCAACTCCTCATTTGGAAACCAGAGTCAGCTGGGCGGAACCCGGATCAGACCCTTTCCTTCTTTGGCACCCTGAGCGGTTCAGGTGCTTGCTGTGCCCTGCCTTGGCCTCGGAGCCACGGGTGCCAGTGGCAGGAGCTCTGGGGCCGTGACAGTGCATACCACACTCCCTATCTTGCCTCCTAGTCCTCGCAGGCCGTCTCTGGCCGTGGGGTCCTGCAGCCTCTGCCCGGGACAGGGCTCGCTACGCCCTGCGCAACAGGCTCCCCGGCGGCTTGCCGCCGACCCTCTCTCCGTCTTGGTCTCCTTGAGCCATTTAGCTTTGCAGCAATCAGAGCACGAAACAACACGTGCAGCTTGTAGAATTTTCTTCCCCAGAAGACGCTCTACAAACGCTGGTGTGGCGGATAGCCGCGGGCACACCCTGTACGCCGGGGCTTTCCACAGAGGGCCGGCGTGGGTTCCAGGACGCCCTTTGCAGGAAGGCGGCCTCGGCCTGCTGCCCGTCCGGTCATTCACCGAGGGCGCCTGAAAACCACCGCTCCTGGGGACAGGCTGAGGGCCATCGGGCTCCGTCCGCCCTACGGCTCGCGATGGGCTACCCTGGGCTTGCCTGGGAGTTGGGGGTGACTGGACCAGCAACAGGAGCACTGGGGGTGTGGCCCAGTGGCAGAGCTCCGGCTTGGCATTCACAAGGCCCTGGTTTCGATTCCCCAGCACCACAAAAACAACGAACAACGCAACACCTGCTTTCCTGGTGGTTAACCGCACGTGCTCTAGGTTTTTAGGATTTCTTTAGATAAGCTCACCTTCTTATCGCCCACACCTGTGGGCAGGGCCGGGCTGAGGTTCACATTTCTCACCTGGCAGGCAAGGAGCAGAGGCTCCTGCGATCACTGATACAAATGTCCTTGAACGTGGTTACACAAGAGCCGAGACCCACACCTGGTGCTGCCACCCACCAAAGCCCCCCCAGCTCCCCCCGCACCCCGCAGGCAACACTCTTCACCTGGAGCAGGACGAGCTGCCCGCAGGGAGGCCAAGGCCCGGTGGCCAGGTCAGCACGGCTGCCCAGCTTGGAGAGTGCACGCTGGCAGGGGCGGGAGATCTTACCTTGTGCCACATGCAGGCGCAGCTGCCTCGAGGTCTGTGGAGAGTGTGCAGGGGTGCGGAGAGGCTGCGGAGGCTGTAAGCGGGGAGACCCCGGGCTCCCTCCTATGCGGCACAGCACGTCCAAGGATAGCGGCGGCCCTCGGCCGGGAGCGCCTGCTTCAGGGAGAGCCTCCTTGCAGGTCAAACTCCAAACTCCAGCCTCAGCTGCACCAGCAGGATTTAAAGGAAGCGAGGGTGACCTCCCTGGGACCCTTGAACTCTGCGCAGGCTCCCACAGGGCAGGTGGCTGGCCCCGCGAGCCTGTGCTCTGCTGCGGTCGCCTGCCGGGGGCCGTGGCCTGGACGGTGAGGGAGGCACTGTCACGCAGACACCAACCTCTGTCCCTCCTCCTCCTCCTCCTCCGCACCGTGGCAGGCGCGGGACAGCAGGACAGTGGGAGGAGGAGGGGAGGAGAGCCGCTGGACGGCTGCAGGGGATAAAGGGAGAGTGCCGGGAGGGACCTCACAGTGACGCGGCTGTTCAGCCTTCCCAGTCACTCAGCCGCGGCCGTGGCCGGGGGATGAGGCCTCCGGAGCCCAGAAGCTCTGCCGGGAGGGTCCTGGCCAAGGCCGAGGGCCCCCGTGAGTACCAAAGACACTGTAGAAGCCAGACTGGGGGTGACAAAGATTTTCTCTGGGTGCTTGGAGCACCCAAACATTTATTTATTTATTTATTTATTTTTTTGTCTTTTTGAGACAGGGTCTCACTATGCAGTTGAGGCTGGCCTTGTGCTCACTTTTGTAGCCGAGGCTGGTCTCGAACTCGCACCAATCCTCCTGCCTCAGCCTCCCGAGTGCTAGGATTACAGGCGTGCGCCACCACGCCCGGCTACATTTTTAAGTGAGTAACAAGCATCTCCACACCAAGAGACTTGATTTAATAAAGACAGTGTGAAGCGAGGCCACACTGCACTGAGGGACTGGCTGGAGGGGAATCCAGCAGTTGGAGCCAGGGTTCACACCCAAGTCATGGCGCTCCGGGGCACAGCAGGACAGCTGAGGTGGGCTTGGGGATGCACCCCGATGGACCCAGGCGGCCTGGGTGACCAGAGACCTGGCAGGGGAGCTGACGCCGTGAGATGGGACCCTCAGGGCCCAGAGCGTGTCCTGGGGGAGATACACGGGAGGAACAGCTGGGGTTGCAGATGGGTTGGAAAGGGCGGTCTGCATTCAGAGGAGCCCGCGTCTACCGCCGTGATAGGCAGGGAGATGCCGCGGAAGCTAGGTTCTGCCCACCCCCAGGCTCCGGGCCTGATGGTAGGGCCCACTTTGCGGAATTGGGGCGTGTTCCATGGGCCTCCAGGGAAAACTTCTTCCGTCAATGAGGTGGGGCTGGGCAGCTGCAGCCAACGGGAAAGCACCGAGGCCACAGCTGCAATCAGATCCTGCTGTGAAGGAATGTTCTGGAGCTTAGCATCGGTGGTGTCCCTCTGGGAGGCTGAGGCAGGAGGATCACGAGTCCTAGTTCAGCCTGGCCTACACAGTGATTTCATTTTTTTGTTTGTTTGTTTGTTTGTTTTGTTTTTTTTGAGACAGGTTCTCACTGTGCAGTTCAGGCTGGCTTTGAGCTCACTTTTGTAGCCCAGGCTGGCCTCGAACTCGCAGCGATCCTCCTGCCTCCGCCTCCCGAGTGCTGGGATTACAGGCGTGAGCCACCACGCCCAGCTGCTACACAGTGATTTCAAAGCCAGCTTGAACTGCACAGACTGTTCCAAGCTCTCCCTCCCGCAATGTGCTAGAAAGGCTCTGCTAAGTCTCGAAATCGTCAGTCTGGGGTCCACTCAGCTGCGGCTTGTCCCGCCTAAGCATTTTTCGGATCGCTTCTCAGATGTTCCCACTGGTGCTGTAAAGAATGGGGAAGAAGGCCATGGCTGTGCCCACCGGGGATCCCAGCACACCTGGGACGTAGCCTGCAACGGGAGGGTCACACAGGCAGCCTCTCAAGACCCCTGTGCAGACAGGCACGCAATATGCCTTCGGCAGGGGATTCAGTAAGTTAGACAAAGATTAAATGAGGCACTGGCAAAAAAAAAAAAAAATAATAAAATAAAATGTAAAGTAAAAGAAGGCTGGGCGTGGTGGCTCACGCCTGTAATCCCAGGACTCGGGAGGCTGAGGCAGGAGGATCGCTGCGAGTTCGAGACCAGCCTGGGCTACAAAAGTGAGCTCAAAGCTAGCCTGAACTGCATAGCGAGACCCTGTCTCAAAAAAAAAAAAAAAAAAAAGTTTTTGTTTTTTTTTTAAAGATTTTTTAAAGATTAAAAGATAGTGCCAATGCAGAAAAGGCTTCGGGGTGCTGGCTCCTCCTTCCAGTTAACCGTGAGCTGCAGAGCTTGCATTTGATTGCACTAAACCCAAGCCTTTCTGGTGGATTCGGTGGGATACAGTCCTCCCCTCGCTCTACCCCTCGTCCCTCCTGCTCCTCCTCCTCCTCCTGTCCTCCCCTCCTCTCAGCCACGGTCTCCTCCTCACCCCTCTGCTCCTGCTTGTGCAGATAACTATTCCAAGCCTCCTTTTTCTCATCTGAGAAAGAGAACGCCGTTTCAGGACCACGATGCACAAGCATCCTTCAAAACACACAGAGGCTGCTCTGCTTTTCCTTGGGGACTTCCTGGAATCCCTGTGGAGTTTTTCAGTGGCCCTAGGACCTGCCAGTGTCCTGCCACTGTCCAGTGGCTGAGCACAGAGACAGGTGGGAGAAGCAAGCTGCCTTGTATCAAACCATCTAGAAAATTCTAGAAACCAGAACTATGTGGACTAGTGCTGCTTTTCTCACTAAACCTTTTGGGAAAATATGGGTATTTTGGGTTTTTTAAATTTTTTAAATTTTATTTTTTTTTTCTTTGTTTCAGTACTTTTGTTTATTTATTTATTTTTATGGCCAGCTCAGACTGCCATGAGAGCAGGGCTGGCATAGCATGTGGTGCCGGGGATCGAACTGCTGTCCCTGCAGTCGCCCAAGCTTTCCTAAGCAGGCGCTTTAGACCACTGAGCCATCCCACCGGGCCCAAAATATGGGTATTTTGAAGAAACATATTTAACCTGCAGTGAGTTTATTGCTCTTTTAAGATTACTACATTCCCAGTCTCTCTCTCTCTCTCTCTCTCACACACACACACACACACAAAGATTAGTACATGTAGGGGCTGGGGAGATAGCCCAGGGGCACAAGTGCCTGCCTGGCAAGTGCAAGGTCCTGAGTTCAATCCCCAGTTCTGAAAAAATAAAAAGGGGGGCTGGTGGTGTGGAGTGAGGAGCTTTAATCCCCAGTCTAAAAATCAGGAGTTTATGGCTCAATAAATCTGGCTGGTTAGTGCATAGTGGGTTGTTAATTAATCAACAATAAATTTTTATCTTTATTTTGTGGAGCATATGGTGCTGGGGATTGAACTGTGGTCTGTAGGCTTACCTAAGCTTGCCTAAGCAGGCACTTTAGACTGCTGAGCCATCTCGCTAGTCCCCAGAGTCTAAGTGAATGCCTAAACACTTTAACCATGGGCCAGCCATGGTGGAAGCTTCTGGACATGGGCAGGTTATTAGAACAGAGTTCCACGGAAGGCTGCCGTGGCAGCTGTAATCCCGGGGTTTGGTGCCCACAGCTGAGGTGCTGCAGACTTACTCCCCAGCGCCCCGTGTGGTGCGAGTGACTTTTGCAGAAGGGCCGAGGCACAGTTCCGTCCTGGGAGGGGGGGGGGCAGAGAGCCCCTCTGTGGATCCATGGTGACTGCGTTCTCTGCAGAGTCAGCTGTGACAGCCAGTTTGGTTGTTGTCCCCGCCTGCCGCGCCCTTCCTCTTTTCAGCTGAGCCTTTTGCTTTGTTGCTACGGTGCCTTAGAAACCAGATGACCAGACAGCTAACCATGCATGCTGGTGCAGAGGGAACCTGAAGCCAAGTCAGTGCCTTCGGCCCTGAGGTCTGTACCCTGTTCTGTGGCTGTCCTGTCACAAGGGACAGAGGGGTGTGTGCGGAGGAGTGTGGGCACCAGAGTGCTCAGACCGTGGCCCCAGAGGCCCTCGGTTCTGGACCTCGGCCTCCCAGCACCGCAGAGAACCACAGGAAGCTGACGGTTGAGTGTTTCAATGGGGAGGAAAATGGCGGAGGGTGAGAGGGGACTCAGTGACCATGGGCTCTGACCACACACAGTGGCCCGTCCTCTTCTCTCCGGGTCATGGTTGGGGGCTCTCCAAGGGGAAAAGTACAATACAGAACACATAAGATTATTTTATAAGGAATCACCCCAAGAATCATATGCAAAGAGGGCAGGAAATCTGTCCACACCCTGAAGACCAATGACTCCAGCCGAGGGCCTGGATCCTGATAGCCTGCATGGGTCCCGCTGAAGACCTAGAGCTCACAGCAGTGCCTCCCACAGGTCCAGCCCTCGCTGGAGACTTTGGCTGCTCCGAGCAGTGGCACTGACAGCCTCCCTGTAGCTTCTCCAGCGCCGCCTCTTATGCTGCTCATGGGCGTTCACCCGGCGTTCAGCCGGGCCTCCTGCACCCGGCACTGAGCAGCTTTAGTTCAGCTGCGTATAGCAAGCTGACCACCAGGTAGGAATCCACTATACTTCCACTGTCCACCTGGGCCCCTGGGGTACTCTCTGCAGAGAGAGGTCTCCCCCACAGCAGCAAGACCCTCCACAGATGCTATCCTGGCCCCTGGCCCCTGGGCCTCTGGGCCTTCAGATCCACATACAAAATAAACGTTCATGCTTTAGAAATTACCCAGTGTGTGGTAAACAGTTACAGCCACAGAAAACAAAGGCACTGGTTGACCAAAGCCCCAAGGAACCCCAAGTTTGGGTTTCCAGACACTTCTCTTGATGACTGACTGTCACCACGCAGGTGGCGAGTACCGGGCAGGCCAAGCTCGGTGGCCCGTGTGCAGGGACCTGAGGTGGCTCTGGCATTTGGCTTGGTGGTTGCTCTGCCCCTTTGCGTCTTCGCCTCTGCCTGTGTCAGGTAACTCAGCCTGCAGCAAGCTTTGCACGAAAGGACCCTCTGAGGCGGGCGCCCGTGAGCCAGCCTCCCTCTCGAGGCTTCCCGCTCCCGGGAGGGCCTCGAGCCTCGAGGAATCTGTCTTCCTTGCTTAAAAGGGAGCTGCTGGCCGCACCCTCCCTGTCCCCCTTTCCTGCTGGACAGGAAGGTGACCCCTTCCAGCTGCTGGCATTGGAGGCCACACAGGGCAGGCCAGGCCCCTGATGGAGCAGGAAAGGCTAATACAGCGTCGGTGAGGACTGCAAGGTGGCTGAAGGAGCTTCTGTCTGCTGTCGCTTGTCCCTAGGCTGCCACCACCCCCAACAAAGCACTGCTGGTGTTTGCCTGGAGGGCGCTGCTGTCACTCAGGAGGCAGTGACTCCGCCTCCTGTCTCTCGGCTTAGGAAGGAGGCATCAATTTCCAAGCACTCTGCTTCTGGCCCCTGACTCAGCGGCTATGTGGCCGGCTCGGTCCTCCCTCCCAGGACAGGGAAGGCCGGCAGCTGTCGCACACAGCAGTGAGGCTGCAGGGACAGATCCCACGCAAATCGCTTGGGTGGGCTAGGAGTGAAATCACCCAGCGTGTGATTTTAACGACCGTTCTCAATATTTGCAGTAGGCACTGTCTTAGAGGAAATTTCCACCCACGTAGTTTTGTCTTTTTTTTTTTTTTTTTTTTTTTTTTTTTTTTTTTTTTTTTTTTTTTTAGTCAATCCCATCTCATTCACGGCACCTGACATGGATTTTTCCCAGCTAGGAGACCACTTGACAATTAACAAGGTCTGGTCTCAGCTGGGCATGGTGACATACACACATCACCTGGGAGGCTAAAGGCAGGAGGATCACACGTTCAAGCCCTGCCTGAGCACATTATTAAGTTTCTTTTTCTTTTCTTTTCTTTTTTTTTGTTTTTTGTCTTTTTGAGGCAGAGTCTCGCTATGCAGTTCAGGCTGGCCTTGGGCTCACTTTTGTAGCCCAGGCTGGTCTCGAACTCACACCGATCCTCCTGCCTCAGCCTCCCAAGTGCTGGGATTACAGGCGTGTGCCACCACGCCCGGCTTTTTTTCCTTTTTTTTTTTTTTTTTTTTTTTACATTATTAAGTTTCTGTCACAACATAAACAACAACAACTGGGCATGTAGTTCAGTGTGACACAGGCCTGGATCCAATCCCCAGTACTAAAAGAAAAAATAAAAAAAAGCCTGGTTTCCAATTCCAGGCCCTTCTTGTCCCCAGACCACCACAGTCCATGAGGAGCTAGAATAGGGAAGCCACTCGTTCTAAGAAATGCTTAGGATGTTTTTTTGTCTTTTAGGAAATGTGACATGGACTGCTAGCACCTGAGTATGGGCTCACAGTCCTCTGGACCCAAGCTGCAGAACCCCAAGTGAACACACTTCAAACAAGAAAGATTGGCCCCGACCTCCTACCCAGCTCGATCACTGTGTTGCTCCCTCCTCCCAGAACCAAAGAGCTGGAGCTGGAGGCAGAGCGGTCCACGCCGCCCGGTCTGCCTCCCTCCCGCTGGCTCCCCGACTCTCGTTGCAGCCTGGGGAACCGGAGCAAAGCTTTTGGGCATCAGCCAGGAGTGATGGCTCACGCCTGTAATCCCAGCACTCGGAGGCAGGAGGATCGGTGCAAGTTTGAGACCAGCCTGGGCTACAAACGTGAGCTCAAGGCCAGCCTGAACTGCATAGTGAGACCCTGTCTCAAAAAGACAAAAAAAAGCAATTCTCCTTGGAGCTGGTGCAGTTGGGAAGATTTCCCATATGAACAGATATGTAACTAATAAGTCTGATGCCCAGCTTTCCTGTGCAATAAGTGTGGAAGTTTTAAATAACGATTTGGAAAGCTGAGCGTGGTGGCACACGCCTGTAATTCCAGCACTTGGGAGCCTGAGTCAGGAGGATCAGTGCAAGTTCGAGACCAGCCTGGGCTACAAAAATGAGCTCAAGGCCAGCCTGAGCTGCATAGCGAGATCCTGTCTCAAAAACACACACACACACAAATAATAATAATAATAAATAAATAAATAACGATTTGAAGGTGGATTGACGTTTTGCTACTATGCAGATTTGATGTCTGTTGCATGCACCGGGAGCAGTTCCGAAGCCCGAGGACGCCCTTTACGGGGCCTCTAACTGTTGCCTGCTTGCTTTTAGCATCAAGGATTCAGTGTTTCCTGAGCTTGAGTAACCGGAAGAAAGAATCCACACGTTACATGGATGAGAGGGAGCCTGAACGCTTTGCTTTTGCGATTTTGGACAACAAGGTCGACGTGAGTGAAGCCAGGTGTCCACAGAAGAAGCTCAAGCTTGCGGCGGGGACATTGGTGGCTATCCTTACTTGGAGACGAGTGCAAAAGGTGCCACCAACGTTGCAGCGGCCTTTGAGCAAGCGGCTCGAAGCGTTCTTGCCCCTGAGGCTGGGCCTGATCACCTGATCCAGACAGACAGTGTGGATCTTTCCCGTAAGCCGTAAGTGCCAGCCTGGCTCATCCTGCTGTAGGACCTTAGGTAGAGGGTGGGGGCATTTTACCCAACTCACATGTACACATGGTGAGCGTGAGGGTGGATAAGACAATTAGGGCGTGCAGCTCTGGGTCGTGTACTAATAAAATCGATGTATGTCACTGCTTCACTGATTCTCCCACTGGGTGGGAGAAGCCACACATCCACTCGGGGGAATCGATTTCCTCCGTGATGGCACCTTGTCCTTCTAAATTGTAATAGTCGTCTAATAAATGTCTCTTTAAATATGTACTGTTGTAATGTTATGTTTTGGTGCTGAAAGGAACGACACGAAGACCTGATGAGGGTAGCTCAGAGGACACACTGAGATTTCGCCCTCGGTGAGCCACGAACCCCTGAAGCGAATCAGCTTTATTTAGGGCAGTCAGCGTGATCTCGTGCACAATCACTTCAGCAAAGGGCGACCATGTGCCCAGTCACGAACGTGACCACGATCTCCATCAACTTCCATCCCTTCCCTATCACGGGGTCCATCCAAGGGTCAACCATTAGCATTCCAAGCAAGGGAGAAAGCACAAACCCAGAGCCCACAGGTGAAGCTGCCACTATCACCTGGACTCCCAGCTTTCCGGAATCTTCAGTAACAGACCACAGCTGTCCCTGGGCCCCGTTGATTACACTCTGTCTCTTGAAACTCTTGAAACAGGTTACAATGTATGTTAGAGCTAATGAAATGATCAAGACTTTAATTAGAATTAAAACGAAAATATTACTGTTCTAGAAGATATACTTGGTTTGATACCCTCCCTCCCCTGGGAAAAGGGAGAACTATTTTTCTATGTGTATATTTCTATGCATTTAGCATTTTATTGTTCTTGGTTGAAGGGAAAAGACTGAAGCCGTAACATTATAATATTAAAGATCAAAAAGTCTAATGCACAAAAAAGATTGACACAACTCGCGAGTCAGAGCTTTCACTAGCAAGATAAAGGCATCGAGACCTGAATTCTTGGCCAGTGGCCTCTGCTCCCGCCTTTGCCCCCAAGCCACCCTTCTCCTCCCCAGGTTTTTGACTGGAGGTTCAAGTCCAGTGAAAAGTGCGGATTTGACACCTGTCCCGACACCTCGGCATCGTTCTTATTGGCCACCTGGGTCACGTGCTCGCGATGCACCAATCACTGCGGCCAAGGCAGGGGCTGTGGCTTCCTTCCGTCCAGCATCCTCCGGGAGGCGGGAGAGGGAGGTGGGGCCTCTCCTCCTGGCAACGCGCCTGTCGAGGCCGCACTTGTACAGCGCCCGCAGCGCTTGTCACACCCGGGGCACAGTTCTAGGGCACTCCATGCAGATCCACGCCCTTGTCTTATAGGCCAGGTGCATGAGCTTCTGGATGACCTCTGGCCTATCCGTGGAGCAGCCCTGTTCTCTCTGACAGGCGATCGGGACTGTCCACTCGATCGAGGTCGGAAAGGCCTAGGAAGTGCCTAAGCACCATTCGGAGGGGTAGGCCAGGATACCGTAGAGATAATTGGCCTGTGGGAAGGAGAGCTGGGTCCACCTCCCAGCCAATCAGACAAGAGATCGCCCAACTTTCAGCTAATCAGACGGGAGACCGCCCACCTCCCAGCCAATCAGACAGGAGATCGCCCACCTTTCAGCCAATCAGACGGGAGACCGCCCACCTCCCAGTCAATCAGACCAGACTGGGGTAAGCACACTGGAAAGCAGAGGGACCCCTCCGTGTCTTCCTCCTCTGTGAGTCCTGTGGCATTCTCGCCACTTCCTGGCAGCCACGAGGTGAGCTCTTTCCCCTACCAGGCCCTTCCGCGTTCATGTTCCAGCTGATCACGGCTGAAATCTCTGAATCCCTCCCTTAAAGAATACTCATAGCAATGAAAAGCTGGCTAACAAATTTCCTGATATCAGAGCCATCACGTAGCAGAAGAGCTCCAATAAAGGCACCAAGGAGCACGGGATTCAGCTCAGTGGCACAAGCACCTGCCTGGCAAGGTCATGGTCCTGAGTTCAAATCCCAGTACGAAAAAACAAAAAGTGCCATGAAGCAGCCGAGCAAGTGACTTCGTGACCAGGGGACAGGGAATCCAGTTTGGATTTAGGACATCTTGTCCAGGCTGACAAGAGTGGAAGGAAATTTGGGCCCTCAGGGGAGCTGGGACACCACGCTGGGCTGCTCAGGCCGGGTGGCTGGGTGACGGCAGATTCCTTCTGGCTGGGGGGGCCCTGCCGACGCCCTCCGCATGTTCCTCCTCCCCTCCTACGCCCATCACTATTACCTGAGCAAACCGGACTTCACAAACTCCACAGGTAGGCCCGTGCCTGGGCAGCCCGAGAATGGGCGGCTCCCGGGTGTTGCGTGGGGGGCATTGCGGCTTGCAACGTTTTCTCCGTCCACCTGCGAGGTCACAGAGCCGGGAGCACTGCTGGCTATATATATTGACCTGGGCAGGCGAATCTCTCAGACTATCACTAGACTCATGGGACTAGTGTCTGTAGGAGGCGCAGATTTATAAAAGTTTTCACTAGTGTTTTGTTTAGCCAGTTGTTTTTTGGGTTTTTTATTTTATTTTTTTTTTAATTTTTTAAATTTATTATTATTTTGTCCTTATTTCAGAACCCTTGTTTGTTTATTCACTCATTTTCATGGCCTGCTGAGCCCGCCCTGAGGGCAGGGCTGGCACAGCATGTGGTGCCGGGGATCGAACCGTGGTACCTGAAGCTGCCCAAGCTTCCCCAGGCAGGCGCTTTATACCACTGAGTCACCCTGCCGGGCCGTTTTTTGGGTTTTTTAATGCTTTAAGTAGTAGGATCGTGTGGGAGGCCACTTGCAAACCTGCGCACCTTGCTCCTCCCGGCTTGTTGAAGAAAGGGGCGGTACAGTGCGCCCCCCGGTGGCCGATGCCTGCACTTACGGGCAAGTAAGTCCAGGACAGGTGACCTTGCCATCTTGGCAAGCGAACCCGCAGCAAACGAAGGCTCTGCACTCTCACCGGGGCTGTGAGCGCTGCTGGTGGGCACCTGAGCAAAGGTCTGTTTCAAGGATGTTTTATTTATTTATTTTATTTATTTTAATTTTTTTTTCCTGTTTCAGAACTTTTGTTTGTTTATTTTTATGGCCCGCTCAAGCCTGCCTGCCCTGAGGGCCGAGCTGGCGCATCATGTGGTGCTGGGGATCCAACCGCGGTCCCTGCCGCCGCCTGCAGGCACTGTAGACCACTGAGCTATCCTGCCAGGCCCCAAGGATGTTGGATTTATTTATTTATTTATTTATTTATTTATTTATTTTTGTCTTTTTGAGACAGGGTCTCGCTATGCAGTTCAGGCTGGCCTTGAACTGACTTTTGTAGCCCAGGCTGGTCTTGAGCTCACACCTCTACACACTTGATCAAATTCCTGGCTTCTTGCAGCTCCCAACAAGTGTGTCAGCTGCTGTCCGGCCACTCCCACCCCAGGAGGGACCTTCCCTTCTTTTGCCTCTCCTGCTGGTTCAGCTAGGGGAGCCCAGGAAGTTGGACACCCCCCTGTTGTGGGTTCCTAGTCAGTATAGGAATAGAAGTAGACAAATAAAATTTGAAGACTTTTTATTAGCTGAGCTCTGCAACCGTCAGCATAGAAGCCCTGTTTCAGAGTCCAAGGAACGCCCCGACCAGAGCACAAGAGAGTATGTAAAGGAAATACGCCATGTATCTTGTTTGTCAAACGGCTACATTAGCACCCTCCCTGCTGGTCATGCAGATTTGTTTCTTTTTTTTTGTCCTGCTATTGTGTTTTTTTTTTTTTTGGCCTTTTTGAGACAGGGTCTCACTATGCAGCTCAGGCTGGCCTTGAGCTCACTTCTGTAGCCCAGGCTGGTCTTGAACTCACACTGATCCTCCTGCCTCAGCCTCCCAAGTGCTGGGATTACAGGCTTGAGCCACCACGCCCAGCTAAAATTCATACAATGTCTTACTTTTTTTTTTTTTGTGGGACCAGGGTTCGAACTCATGACCTTGCACTTGCCAGGCAGGCACTTGTGCCACAGAGCTACCTCCCCGGCCCCTTGTCCTGCTATTGTTTAGCATCAGTGCTTTTTCGGGGTTTGTTTCCTCCATATGGTTGCTTCACACATGGCAATACCTAGGCTAAGAGCCGGGCGTTAGGCCATGGCACTCCCCAGAACCCATCAAATGACAGCCCTGAGCCCAGAGGTGACGGGGTGGACGCCCAGGCAGGTAAACGCCGGCTGTTCCAGACTCTGTACAAAGCTGTGTGTGTGTGTCTGTGCGCCCAGGCATGTGTATGCCTGCGCTCCGCCCAGCTCCTCCTCCTCCTCTGTGCTTACAGCAGAGGTTTACGCTTGACTCACTCAGAAAGGAAACCTCTTAGACCGGCGAGATGGCTCAGTGGTCTAAAGCGCCTGCTTAGGCAAGCTTGGCCAATCTCAGGGACCATGGTTTGATCCCCAACACCACACGCGACATCAGCCATAATAAAAAATAAATAAATAAAGTTGAAAAAAAAAGGAAACCTCAGATGTATGCGCTTAACCACTTAACAGGCCAGGTCTTTTTTTCTTTTTTGTCTTTTTGAGACAGGGTCTCACTATGCAGTTGAGGCTGGCCTTGAGCTCACTTTTGTAGCCCAGGCTGGTCTCGAACTCACACCAATCCTCCTGCCTCAGCCTCCCGAGTGCTGGGATTACAGGCGTGCGCCACCACGCCCGGCTAAAATTTTTTTATTTTATTTATTTATTCACTCATTTTTATGGCCGGCTCAGCCTGCCCTGAGGGCAGGGCTGGCACAGCATGTGGTGCCGGGGATCGAACCGCGGTCCCTGAAGCCACACAAGCTTGCCCAAGCTTTCCCAAGCAGGCGCTTTAGACCACTGAGCCATCCCGCCGGGCCCCATAGGTCTTTTTTTTTAATGGCCAGTTCAGCCCACCCTGAGGGGCAGGGCTGCCGCAGTATGTGGTGCCAGGGATCGAACCGCAGTCTGTGCAGCCACCTAAGCTTCCCTAAGCGGGCGCTTTACACCACTAAGCCATTCTGCCGGACCCCAGGCCAGGTCTTTAAATCCTGGTGTCTCAAGCTTTCATGTACGTGTGCAGGCATGTGTGTGCGCGTGTTTTGTGGGTGGAGTTCCAGTGGCAGTGATGGCTGGGTCGGAGGAGGGTCGGGTCCTAGACTTTAGAGGAACAAGAGGGCTTTTTCTGGGAAAACTGTCTCAGTTTTGTAAAGGGGCCAACAACTCCAAGGCCCTCTGGCTGTCAGGAGGTTGGGAGGTGGCCAGGAAGGAGCTTGGGAATCCCGAGGGGGAGGCCGGGCAGAGGCGGTGGCCCAGCACCAGCGCCTGCTGCTTACCCCGGAGAGTTTGCAACACGTGAGGAGTGCATACATTTGGGGCCCTGCGTGGCCGTCATCAGTTCTACCTACTTTTCCTCTTCACCCTTCCACTTTTGTTTCCTACCGTCTTAGACAAGGACATAAAATAAAATGTACGCAAAAAGTGTATACAGAAGCGAAATGGCTGGGTCTGTTTTCGTGGGGAGTGGGGCAACGGGGAGAGGGGTGCATGGAGGCCCGGGGTCTGTGCCCGGCACGTGGGCCCAGCTCCTCCTCCGGGCTTACTGGAGAGGTTCAAGCTTATCTCATTCAGAAAGGAGACCTCAGGTGTCCGCGCTAAACGCTTACAGGCCGGGTATTTAAATCCAGGTGTTTCTAGCTTTCCTATTTTTTATTAGCTTTTATAAGCTAGGAAATGTACTAGTGACAATTTTTTTTTTAATTTTATTTATTATTTTTTTATTCTTGTTTCAGAACCTTTGTTTATTCACTCATTTTTATGGCTGGCTCAGCCCGCCCCGAGGGCAGGGCTGGCGCAGCATGTGGTGCCGGGGATCGAACCGCGGTCCCTGAAGCTGCCCAAGCTTTCCCAAGCAGGGGCTTTAGACCACTGAGCCATCCCGCCAGGCCCATTAGTGACAATTTTATCAAAATTGTTCAATAAGCTTTCTGTGAATATATATATATATATATGTATGTATCCGGACCCAAACCCAGGACCTTGCACTTGCCAGGTACAGTGTTTGATACATGGCGTCTACTTGGCTTCCTGCTGGTAGGGCCAGAGGGCGGGGCCCCAGGATGCAAAGGGCCCGCCCCAGAGTGACTCAGCACAGGGAGACCTTACAAAGGGGCTGACGAAGGGGCCGAACTTCCACTTCCGGGAAGGAGCTTCCGAGGAGCTTCCGCCTTGGCTTTTGGCTCAGACTGCTCACCCTCGGGCCTGGAGCCTTCAGCGTCCATCGCAGACTCTTCAGTCTTCCGTCACAGACCAGTTGGTGGATAAATTGAGACTTGCATGGGACACTGCAGTGAGCTTCAGGCCTTGGGACCGAATTCTTTCTTCAGTCTGGGCGTGTAGACACCCTCGGCATGCTTCCTCACCTGACTGCGGCTGACTGCTGTAAGCCAATCTTGTAATTCCTTGTACATTGTATATCTTGTGATAATCTCTGTTCCTCTAAGTAAAACCCTAACTGATACGGAATAGAGTACCAGGAGTGGCTCTAGGGGAACTGAATATAATGAATGCGGTTGTTAAATGGCTTTAAGAATTCCTGCAAGCCGGGCGTGGTGGCTCACGCCTGTAATCCCAGCACTCGGGAGGCTGAGGCAGGAGGATCGGTGCAAGTTTGAGACCAGCCTGGGCTACAAAAGTGAGCTCAAGGCCAGCCTGAGCTGCATAGTGAGACCCTGTCTCAAAAAAAAAAAAAAAAAAGAATTCCTGGAGTTGGCTCTAGATTTGATGAGACCTAAAGTCACCATGGTCTCTCCTGATCTTAAGGAACATATTGATATTCCTTGGCATGAGCTGCTTAAAGCAGCATGCTGTCTTGATCCGTTTGATTATCTTAATTCACCACTAGTGAGATGTCAGGAATTTAGTGATTCCGTACATAAAATTCTGAACATCTTTGGCAGAGTAAGGAATGTAATGATGCCAGTTGGTTGGTCTTGGCCTCAGTGGATAAACTTATGCATGAAAATAAGGAGCTCAAAAATTGGATTTCCTAGCTGGGCGTGGTGGTGCACACCTGTAATCCCAGCACTCGGGAGGCTGAGGCAGGAGGATCAGTGCAAGTTTGAGATCAGCCTGGGCTACAAAAGTGAGCTCAAGGCCAGCTTGAACTGCATAGCAAGACCCTGCCTCAAAAAGACAAAAAAAAAAAAAAATCGATTTCCTGCCTCCAGACTCAGAAAAAAATTTTCAAGTTTCTAAGTGTGTTCTAACAATCTCCTCTCTTTTAGCCATAAGGCTGAGGTTGCAGAGACCCACATGCAGTCCCTCATAATTCGATTGGCTAAACTTCCACCTGAATGCTCAGCCTTGAGGGGTATCTGAAGCAAAGGTGAGGGCACTGATTAGGAAAGATTGAGATCTCATAAATTGGCATGGGGTTACGTGGGAGGATCCTGAGGAGGCTGACCATGCTGAGTTTGTAAATGCTAATGAAATTGTTTTGCCTGAGGAAGAGAATTCCCTGCCCACTGTGGCAGAGGAACCATTGCCTTCATCCTGTGCAGTAGTAGTGTCTCCTAGTATATCTGGAGATGCCAATCCTGTCTGGAACGGTCAGGATAGTGGCTGTGACTCCTGAGGAGCCACCGTCAGTACCCATTTGTGCCTCTAGGCCCATAACTAGGCTGCAGTCACAGAAGTCGTCTAAGGGTGAGATACATAACACGATCTGTGAGGAGATGCATTATTCTCCCGAAGACCTCCTTGAGCTTTCTAACACTTATAAGCAGAGGCCTGATGAGCAGGCATGGGGATGGATCTTAGGAGTGTGGGATAATGGTGATAAAAGCGTACACCCGGACCCGGCGGAGTTTCTTACTGTGGGCCCGTTAAGTAGGGATTCTGAATTCAGTGTTGTGGCTTATGGAGTACAGAGAGGCGTTAACAGTCTATTTGGGTGGTTGACAGAAGTATGGCTTGAGAGATGGCCCACTGTGAATGAGTTAGAGATGCCTGATCTTCCATGGTTTACCAGTAAGGAAGGGACTCAGGCTTAGTGAAGTGGGGATGTGGGAATGGATTTGTCGTGTTAACCCTAATCCTTCACAATGGGAAGATCCTGAAAACACGCCCTCCCCTAATGCCCTGAGAAACAGGTTGGTGAGGGGCGCACCAGCATCCCCGAGGAGCCCTGTCATTGCCCTTCTTTGCATGCTAGACCTTACAGTGGGGACCGCAGTTACTCAGGAAATTTAAGGGCCATGGGCTTGATTGGATCCCAAAATGGCAGGGGTCAAGTGGCGGCACTTAATCACCGCAGATGGCGGAAGCAAAACAGTGACCAGAATAAGCTGACACGCATAGACCTATGGCATTGGATGATTAGTCACGGTGTTCCAAAAGTGAAATAGGAAGCCAACAAAATTTTTGCTAGGTTTATATAATCTGAAGAACAATGGGGCAAAAGACCTACTTTAAATCACAGTAACAAACAATCTTGGCTCTCAAGCAGTTCCCAGATTTGAGCCAGTTTACAGACCCAGAACCTCTTGAATGATGGGGAGGCCAGGTTTCCTCAGGGAAGGATCCTAATGCCCCCAGGATTTATACAGTCTTCCTTCCATTCTTCCCCAGAGGGACCTAAGGCCTTTTGCCCAGGTGACTGTACACTGCGGAAAGGGGAATGATCAGACATTTCGGGGACTACTGGACACTGGTTCTGAACTGACATTGATTCCAGGGGATCCAAAACACCACAGTGGTCCCCCAGTGAGAATAGGGGCCTATGGAGGGCAGGTGCTCAATGGAGTTTTAGCAAAGGTCCAACTCACAGTAGGTCCAATAGGTCCTCGAATCCATCATGTAGTTATATCCCCTGTTCCAGAATGTATAATTGGGATAGACATACTTAGTACTTGGCAGAATCCTCACATTGGTTCCCTAACCTGTCATGTTAGGGCTATTATGGTTGGAAAGGCCAAATGGAAGCCACTAGAGTTGCCCTTGCCTGGTAAAATAGTGAACCAAAAGCAGTATTGCATTCCTGGAGGGATTGCAGAGATTAGTGCCACCATCAAGGACCTGAAGGAGGCAGGGGTGGTGGTTCCCACCACATCTCCATTTAAGTCTCCCATTTGGCCTGTGCAGAAGACAGATGGGTCTTGGAGAATGATGATAGATTACCGTAAATTGAACCAGGTGGTGACTCCCGGTACTTTGTATGCAGCTACTGATTTGGCGAATGCCTTCTTCTCCATACCTATCCATGAGGACCATCAGAAGCAATTTGCTTTTACTTAGCAAGGCCAGCAGTATACCTTCACTGTCTCACCACAGGGGTATATTAACTCTGCGGCCCCATGTCACAACTTAGTTTGTAGGGATCTTGATCGCTTTTCTCTTCCTCAAAATGTTACCTTGGTCCATTACATTGGTGATGTTATGCTGATTGGACCTAGTCAGCAGGAGGTAGCAACCACCTTGAATTTGTTAGTACAGCATTTGAGAGCCAGAGGATGGGAAATAAATCCCACAAAACTTCAAGGTCCTTCTTTCTCAGTGAAGTTTCTGAGTCAAGTGGTGTGGAGCATGTAGAGATATTCCTTCTAAGGTAAAAGATAAATTGCATCTGGCTTCCCCATGGCCAAAGAGGAGACACGGCGCCTCTTGGGCTTATTTGGATTTTGGAGGCAACATATTCCTCACTTAGGTGTCTTACTGCGATCCATTTACCAGGTGACTCAGGAAGCTGCTAATTTTGAATAGGGCCCAGAACAGGAAAAAGCCCTGCAATAGGTCCAGGCTGCTGTTCAGGCCGCCCTGCCTCTGGGACCATATGATCCAGCAGATCCCATGGTACCTGAAGTATCAGTAGTAGACAAGGATGCTGTTTGGAGTCTCTAGCAAGCCCCCATAGTTGAATTGCAGCAGAGGCTTTAAGGATTTTGGAGCAAGGCTCTGCCATCATCTGCAGATAACTACTCTCCTTTTGAGAAACAGCTCCTGGCCTGTTACTGGACATTGGTGGAAACTGAACACTTGACTATGGGACACCAGGTCACCGTGAGACCTGAGTTGCCTGTCATGGCCTAGATACTATCTGATCCATCAAGTCATAAGGTTGGATGTGCACAACAGTCCATCATTAAATAGAAGTGGTATATTTGTGACAGAGCCAGGGCAGGTCCAGAGGGGACAAATGAATTACATGAGGAACTTGCCCAGATACCTATGGCTTCTACGCCTGCCATATTGTCTTCTGTTTCCCAGCATGCACCTATAGCATTATGGGGTGTATCATGTAATCAGCTGTCAGAGGAAGAGAAGACTAGAGCCTGGTTTACAGATGGCTCTGCACGCTATGCAGGCACCGCCCACAAGCGGACAGCTGCGGCATTTGCAGCCCCTTTCTGGGACATCACTAAAGGACAGTGGTGACGGGAAATCATCACCGTGGGCAGAGCTTCGGGCAGTGCACCTGGTAGTACACTTTGCCTGGCCAAGGAAATGTCCAGATGTGCGACTATATACCGACTCATGGGCTGTAGCCAACGGTCTGGCTGGATGGTCAGGAACTTGGAAGGAGCATGACTGAAAAATCAGTGACAAAGATATTTGAGAAGGAGGTATGTGGATAGACCTCTCCATTTGGGCAAAGGATGTAAATATATTTGTTTCCTATGTGAATGCTCACCAAAAGGCGACATCAGTAGAAGAGGACTTTATACGGATAAGATGACCCGTTCTGTGGATAGTGGCCAACCTCCTTCCTCGGCCACCCCTGTTATTGTCCAGTGAGCCCATGAACAGAGTGGCCATGGTGGCAGGGATGGAGGCTATGCGTGGACTCAGCAGCGTGGACTCCCACCCACCAAGGCTGATCTGGCCACAGCCGCTGCTGAATGCCCAATATGCCAACTACAGAAGCCAACACTGAGTCCCCGATATGGCATGATTCCCCGGGGTGATCATGGGACGGACTGCTTTTTGTCCTCACTGGCATAGACACATATTCTGGATATGGATTTGCCTTTGCTGCGCGTAACGCTTCTGCCAAAACTACCATCCGTGGACTTACAGAATGCCTTATCCACCGCCATGGAATTTCACACAGCATTGCTTCTGACAAGGGAACACATTTCACAGCCAAAGAGGTGAAGCAGTGGGCTCATGCCCATGGAATTCACTGTTCTTATCATGTTCCTTACCATCTGGAAGCAGCTGAGCTGATAGAAAAGTAGAATGGTCTTTGGAAGATGCAGTTACAGTGCCCGCTAGGTGGTAATAGCTTGTAGGCCTGGGGCAAGGTACTTCAAAAAGCTGTGTATGCTTTGAATCACCTCTGTATGGTACTGTGTCTCCCATAGCCAGAATTCGTGGGTCCAGGAATCAAGTGGCAAGAGTAGGAATGGTACCACTCACCACTACCCCTTGTCTTAGTTCCTTTTTACTCGTTGCTGGGACAAATACCCGACTCTCAAAATGAAGGAAAGTTTTATTAGCTCACAGTTATGGAGATTTCAGTCCATATTCAGCCAGCCCAAGGCTGAGTGGAGCAGGGCGGAGAGCATCCAGGTCATGGTGGTGGCACAGCAGCAAAATGGTGACAGAGGTAGCCAACTGAACAAGGCAGCAGACCAACCGCTACAGCTTGAGTCTGTCTGTCTCTTTATATTCCTGCCAGGCTCTCTGCCTTAGGATATCCACCCTAGACCACACCCATAGTCCCAGTCCTACTCAGACCAATAATCCCATCAGTACTAAAACACATAATCCCAGTGACTCATGAGTCAAGTCTCAATCTATAGAAGTCCCTACCCAATCACTACATGAGGCTTTGGGGGGGGACAACTAAACATAAACCATAACACCCCTAGTGATCCACTAGCAAAATTCTTGGTTCCTGACCCCACAACCTTAGGTTCTGCTGGACTAGAAGCCCTAGTCCCAGAAGGGGGAAGGCTTGTACCAGGAAGCACAGCAATGATACCACTGAACTGGAAGCCAAGCTTTCCCCCTGTTCCCTGTGCTCCCCTCAGACCTCTGAGGAAACAAGCTAAAAAGGGAGTCACAGTGTTGTCACGGGTTATTGACCCAGACTATCCAGGGGAAACTGGGTTTCACTCCACAACAGAGGAAAGTACCGGAGGTCCCTTGGGGCACCTCTTAGTGTTGCCATGCTGTTATTAAAGTAAGTGGGGAAAATTACAACATACAACAATCTACTGCAGGCATGATAACAAATGATCCAGAGCCTTCAGGAAGGAAGGTCTGGGTCACTCCTCCAGGGAAAGAACCAAGACTTGCTGAGGTACTTGCTGAGGGCCAAGGAAATACAGACTGGGTAGTAGAAGAAGGTAGCTCTAGGTACCAGCTACAGCCCCGTGATCAGCTACAGAAAAGGGGATTGTAACTGTATTTCCACGTGTGGTCCTGTTATAGTATGGATAGACTCAGTACAAGATCTTAGCATTATCAAACTTGGGTTAATGTTGAAGCATAAGCATCAGGCAAAACAAACTTGCCTTCTGTTTTGCTAAGGGAAGCAGTGGATTTCCATTTGTACGCAGATAGTTATAACAATGTTAGGCGTAATGACATGCATGCGTCTCTATTTGGAGAGTGGTTTAAAAAATACGCCAAGTTGACAAGGGGTGGATTGCGGTGGTACATTGTGTCAGCTTGGCTTCCTGCTGGTAGGGTCAGAGGGCCGGCCCCAGGATGCAAAGGGCCCACCCCAGAGTGACTCAGCACAAAGAGACCATACAAAGGGGCTGAGGAAGGGGCCGAACTTCCACTTCCTCCAGGAGCTTCAGCCTTGGCTTTTGGCTCAGACTGCTCACCCTCGGGCCTGGATCCTTCAGCATCCATTGCAGACTGTTCAGTCTTCCGTCACAGACCAGTTGGCTGAGGAAAAGACACTTGCATGGGACACTGCAGTGAGCTTCAGGCCTTGGGACCGAGTTCTTCAGTCTGGGCATGTAGATGCCCTCTGCATGCTTCCTCATCAGACTCTGCGGCTGACTGAAGTAAGCCAACCTTGTAATTCCTCAGACATTGCATATCTTGTGATAATTTCTATTCCTCTAAGTAAAACCTTAATACATCAGGTGGGTACTTGTGCCTTGGGGCTGTCCCTTCAGACCATCCATGGTCTATCTTAAAATGTTCGATAGACAACACAATGTTGTAATATAGACAGCAATATCTAGTTTCTTTTTTTAAATTTTATTTCCTTGTTTCAGAACGTTTGTTTGTTTATTTGTTTATTTTTATGGCTGGCTTAGCCTGCCCTGAGGGCAGGGCTGGCACAGGATGTGGGGCGGGGGATCGAACTGCGGTCCCTGCAGCTGCCTAAGCTTTCCTAAACGGGCGCTTTAGACTACTGAGCCATCCTGCCAGGCCCCATAGACAGTAATATCTAGTTTCTTTCCCAATTCTCTTTATGTCATTGTCTTTCTCTGAACAATGTCTGTGCTGACCTGTTGGTTTTTCCTGCTTTCTGTCATTGATAGCATTTCAGTAAAATCTCTCCCTGCCAAACATAACATATTCAGTTTATTAGACCTACTCTAAGGCCCTGCCAGATAGCTCAGCAGACTAAAGCACCTGTTTAGGCAGAGCACAGCAGCCAGGGTTCAATGCCCAGTTTGCCATGCCAGCCCTGGACTGGGCGTGGTGGTGTGCACCTATAATCCCTGCATGTGGGGGGCTCACAACAGGAGAATCACTATGAGTCTGATCTGTGTGGTGAGACCCTGTACACCAGCAGTTCTCAACCTGTGGGTTGTGACCCTGGTGGGGGTTGAACGACCAAAACACAGAGGTCGCCTAAAGCCATCGGAAAATACATATTTAAACTCATGCTATGCCATGGTGAAATGCTATTTATTAGAATTAGTAATTTGAATTTTTTTAAATTTTTTTAAAAAATTTTTTGTCTTTTTGAGACAGGGTCTTGTTATGCAGCTCAGGCTGGCCTTGAGCTCACTTTTGTAGCCCATGCTGGTCTCTAACTTGCACCGATCCTTCTGCCTCAGCCTCCCACGTGCTGGGATTATAGGCGTGCACCACCACACCTGGCTAGAATTAGTAATTTTTTTTTTTTTTTTAATCTTTTTGAGACAGGGTCTCGCTATGCAGTTGAGGCTGGTCCTGAGCTCACTTTTGTAGCCCAGGCTGGTCTTGAACTCGCACCA
>PVJA010022739.1:0-33877 GCA_004027025.1 Myocastor coypus | reverse complement strand
AAAGGTTAATGTTTAGTTGTTTGATCAATCTTATATACCTATATGTATTAATCTAAACTGATCCGATGATGAAAATATGTAATATAACCATTGTTAAATTTAAACAATAAAAGAATTGGAAAAAAATAATAAAAAAATAAAAAAATAATAAAAATAAAAAAAAGATACATCAATTAGTTTTAATCTATTTTTATATTCTTAAAAGAAGAGTTCAGAAATTTAGTATTATAAGACATATTTTCCCCTTTTTACTTTGATATTTATTTATTTATTTATTTATTTATTTTATTTTTTGTGGTACCAGGGACTGAACTGAAGACCCTGTGGTTCTGGGCTTGCCAGTCAGACACTTATTCTATTGAGCTATCTCCTCAGATCAAGAAATAGTGTTTTAAATTCAATGAAGTAATAACATGCCTACATATCTCCCATACACACATACACACACACACACACACACACACACACACACGGCTCTCTGACAAATTCAAGATAAAAAGTGCTTTCCTGGGGCCCAGCGCGATGGCTCAGTGGTCTAAAGCTCCAGCTTGGGAAGCTTGGGCGGCTTCAGTGACCACAGTTCGATCCCCGGCACCACATGCTGCGCCAGCCCTGGCCTCAGGGTGGGCTGAGCCAGCCATAAAAATGAGTGAATAAACAAACAAAGGTTCTGAAACAAGAAAGAAAAAAGTGCTTTCCCATTAAAGACTGTCTTTTAACATTTGAAATATGAAAGCATTAGATAATATAAAATGAATTTCTTGAAACCTTATGCATATTGTCAGCTGACAAATGGAATTAAATTAAGGGTCAAATACTGCTGTAAGCATCTTTATGTCGCCTTTAAAAAAATATCAAAATATGTTTCATTTTGTTCCATACAATAGAGGAGCATATTGACCTATTTGGACCTATTACCATTCCACGCTTTGAAAGTACAGAGAGGGGAGGAAGATGCGGTAAAGGAAGTAGCTCTTGTCCTGGACGCATGCCAATGCCGCACCGGGAGTGCAAACACGTGTTACAAACTTGTGCCAATACAGAAAGTGACTGGGCAAATGAAAACTAAGGGAAGAACTAGCAATGACAGCAAAGCTGATACCTAAATGATCTAAAGTACATAAAGAGAAAAGCAAAGGGAAGAAGATAAACCAGACAGTTAATGCTTACCTTGGTATCTGCCAGCTCTGCCCAAGTGCGGCAGTAAACACAGCACGTAACTAGAAGTCTTGAATACCTTAGTTTTACTTAATTTAGTCATCTCTGCATTTATCAGTTTTCCTAACGTAGTCTCGGACACAGCGTCCAGTATTCAGGATACGCCCCGCAGGCCCCTCCGGAGATGCACTTGCACCTGAGCACACTCGCAAATCTAAAGCTTGCTTCCTATTGCTCTTACGTTGAGATTTATGCGCTCCCCATCTTTCAATAACTTTGGATTCCCTAACCACCCACAAAGCAAAACAACATCCGCTTCAGTCAAACAGAGGCCATGATCAAATGCCATGAATTATTGGGCTCCTAAAATAATAAAAGCGGGCGTGTTCGTGCGTTCTTGGATCTGTGACATGCTGATTTTTTCACATATCAACTGTTTTTGTTTTGTATGTGTGTTGTTTAAATCCTTTTGTCTTCAAGACAATCCAGATAAAGAAAATGAAGCTCAGAGCCACTAGTTGCCCCAGGGACAATGTCAGAAGGTAGAGGACAGGGGATTTGAAATCCAGCTCTGTTTTCAGGATACGTTTGACTAAACGCAACCTATCACCTCTAGGAAACTTATTTGCCTAATATTTAATAGAGTGTTGATATTAACAACTAAGATTCAATCAAAGCTTGGAAAAGTGAAAGCAATACTGAAGAAAATCTGTTCTGAATCAAATATAATTAAAGTCAAAATTCAAGGAAAATGGACAAAATATCCAACAACTTTGTAGGTGGAGAAGATGAAGTGAAGAGAAAGTTCATTATTTGCCTGACTGAATCCAACAGTGAGTCACAGACTTTCTGATGATCTCTGTTTCACCAGTGGAACATATTAAAGGAGCAAGTGCGTACTTTAATATATACATTGTGTTACTTTATCTTACAGTCAAACTACTTTGTTGCTAATTGAATTGAAATTAATGAACTGAATTAAAGTGTCCATTGTGCATTCTTCCAAAGAGGGCCTTTTGACTTAATTTCTTCATTGATTGAGAGGGATGCTGTACTCATTAACACAGAATATTCTCTTCAGTAATTACTACCTCTTCTATGTGACAAATATGTGTAATTTCATTGAGTGCCATGTGTTTAAGTCATTTATCTTTTAAATATTATGTTTCAGTACCCTCTATTTCCAGAACCTCATGTCATTTGAGCTGAAATATTAATAAGTAATTTCATATATTCATAGGAATCTGGTCAATGATAAAAGATCTATAAACTAACTCACAGCTCTCAAAAATCAGATAGATATCTTTCAACACTTCTACAAGTACATGTACATAAAGGTCTAATCTCTAAGCTTAGACTTTGCTTCTAGCATCACAAAAGCATTGCCATACTTTCAATTTTAGATGAAGAAGCAATACTTTCTAACGAGAGTGCAGCTATTTATTTATCTCTTAGAACAGTATCAGCTTCCTATTTCACATTATTTAAACTGTACACATTTTCATCTAGACCTATCTTGTTAATTCAAACCTCCATGTCACAAAGTATTGTTGTAACATAAAATGTTAAGATGGTAGCTTTTCCAAAAATAGAATCCTGAGAAAATTGTATTTTTCAGAAAGAATAAATTCTAGTTACTTGCCTATTTAATTATTTTCAATGTGAAACTACATATTTGGTACATAAAAGTAGATGTCCTAAAATAATATTGCTAGTATGGTGGCTCACATCTGTAATCCCACTTGCTCAGAAGACTGAAGCAGGAAGAGCCCAACTTGTAGGCCAACCTGGGTGATTTAGCAAAACCCTCTCTCATAATGTAAAATAAACAGTAGTAGTAGTAGTAGTAGTAGTAATAATAATAGGTTGGGCTTGCATGTAGCTCAGTGGTCAAGTACCTTTGAGTTCAATTTCCATTACTACAAAATAAAATGCAAATAGCCAAGGGGGCACTGGTGAGGTAGCTGAGCAGGCTAAATGCCTACCTAGACAAGCGCAGGGACTGGGGTCAATCTCCATGTTGAGACAGGGCATGGTGGTGCGTACCTGGAATCTTGGTGCTAGGGAGGCTGGAAACAGAAGGATCTCTAGGAGTCTGAGCTATGTAGTGAGATGTTGCACAAAATACATTAAAATAAAAAGATAGCATAAAGGGTATTAATTTGTACCAGCACATGATCATATCTCCATGCAAATCAGGTGAAAAAAAATTCTCAGTGCTAGCATAGTCAGACTAAAGTTTCAACTATGTGAGAGACTATATAAACTGAAATAATTAGTGAAGATGGTATTGAGGGAGTCAGTACTGAAACAAGAAAGCATGTATCCCTAGAAAATTTGAAATAAAGGAGGTATTTTGAAAACTCAGCAACATGCTGACCCCCCACCAAATGTTTCCACCCCAAATTCTAGCCTCTAAGTACTTTATGTAGCCAAACTATGAATCCAAAGATTAGAAACATGCGCTATAAGTTTGTTTACTTTTAAAGGCCAGTAACAATTCTTTTCAGAAAAGTTAAAAGTTACTTTAGAATTCTGGTGGTAACAGTTAATATTTCCTTATATAATAAGAAACTAATCACTAATATTAAATAAAATAAAACAGTATAGCCACTGTGGCAAACAATATTGTTTTTGAAAAAACTTAAAAGGAAAACTACCAAGTGACCTAGCAACTACATTTTATAATATATTCAAACAAATTCTAAAACAGGTACTGAAAAAGATATTTGTAGACACATGCATATGCATGACTTCAAATAACTAAAAATGAAAGCTATCCCATTTTTATTTAGGGGTAAACAGATAAGCAAAATGTCAAAGAATACTATGTAGCTCTAAAAGTGACTGAAAAATTGTAACATGACTCATCACGTAGATGAAACTCAAGGGTAATACTGTAAATAGCGTAACCAATCACAAAAAGATCAAAGCTGCCTTGTCTTACTCTTCTCTCGTTGCTGGGACAAATACCCAACACTCAAAACGAAGGAAGGAAGGGTTTATTTAGCTCCCAGTTACTGGAGGTTTCAGTCCATACTCAGCCGCCTCCAAGGCAGAGTGGCACAGGGCAGAGAGTGGCAGCTCATAGGGGCAGAACAACTGCAACAGAGGGAACACAGAGTGTCTGTCTATCTGTCCCTCTTATATTACACTGAGACTCTCTGCCTCGGGCTATCCACCCCGGGCCAAACCATAATCCCAGCAGTACTCAGACCTGTGATCTCATGAGTACTAAAACATATAATCCCAGTGGATCGTGAGTCAGTTTCAAACACCAGCAGTCGCTGCCCCATGATGGCCTGAGGCTTTGGGGGGACAACTAAACACAAACCAGAACAGATGCTATGTGGTTGTATGTATACAGGGTACTTAGAATGGACAAAATCAGCCAGAGAGGAGGACAGTAGTTTCCAGGTACAAGGAGGAGTGAACAGAGGTTGTTTTCTAGTATGCAAAAGTTTCCGTTTTGCAAGATAAAAGAGTTCTGCACATGGACGGTGTTGAGTGTTGTACCAGAAAATGAGCGCACTTCAATAGCATGGCTCCATACACTTTAAAAGATGTGACTGGTCAATTTTTATTTTCTATGTATTTTAGTCCAATAATGAGTGTTAAACTGAGCAAGCTGGCAGAAGATGGTTTTCCACAGTTATCATCTCAGATATCCATGGAGATGAGGCAAATCTGCAGAAGAATAGAACCGCAATTAAAAAATGAGAAGGAGAATCTGTCAGGTAGACGAAGCCATTTCACAGAATTTAGTGTCAAAACACAACACATAGTGGAAAACAGGTAAAGGCATTATGGGAAGAACAATTTTAAGCACAGTATATAAGATTTTACCTTATTTTTGTCTATTGAAATAAATATCATGGTGTGTGTGTAATTTCCACACTCTCCAAGGAAATGTACTGATGTTAGTAGGAATTAAAGATCCTGGTCTAAATGAATTCTTATTTAAATATAATTATCTTGATATTAAATAAGCCAGCACAACACATAACATGTTACTATGATAATTAAGTTGAACATGCTCCCAGTTGATATCCAGGCACTGACACTAAGGCAGGCTACATGGCTGGTAACTCCAGCTTTTCCAAAACATTCCAACTGCATGACTGGCCCTAAGAACTAACTTTACTTTCTCCCTAAATTCCTTATGAAAATTCAATGTATAAGAGCACATAAAATACTGACGTGCACAGAAACAAACAGCTTTTAGAATACAACATGCAGAAATGAAAGACAACTTCAATTATTGTTTCTTTCCTGGGTTAGCAAGCTGCAAGTCCTCCTAGAGGAAGTGATGACAGTATTTGGATTACACTAAAAATTTTATTTGAAAATACTTAGGCTTCTGTCATATCACTCAGTATCGAAAGGCTCTCAGTGTTTTAGTGCATGCCAAATGTTACGTGCATAGAATAGAGATTTTAATCTGTGTTATAGCTATTTTTCCAAATAGACCTCTGAGAAGAGATAAAATATCATGCTGCTTTTAGAACTGGAAAAAATAGAGGGAAAGGGAAGGAAAAAAGAAAAGGAAAATAAACGAAGAAAGGTAAACAGAGGAATGGGAAAATTACCATGTGAGCAATTATATTTTGTTACACTGTTTAAAAAAAATAGAATGAAAGATAAATGAACTTAATAATTGGTCTAATAACATTTTACACAGTGAATTCTTCAATAACACATAACACGTTACTTGCCCACTGAAAGTAAAGAACTCTGCTTTTATCCAAACTTCTTCAAAAAACATATGGTCCTGTCTTTTATCATAAGATCCTGCCAGGTAGACTGTACTAGAGCGTGAGAATCCTGATTTTCTCTTGTAATTTTGCACTGAAATATTTCAGCCATGTCTAGATGAAAATATTGAGGCATTCAACCACTAAAATGCTATGAGTGTTGTTTTTATTTTATTTTATTTCTTGAGAGAACCTATTAGAGCTACTAAAAGTCAAGTTGTGGTAGCATATCTATATAGAACAGCCCTGCTAAAATTTAAAAACACCTATAAAACAATTATGAAAATGTAATTAGGACTGGGGAGATCATGCTGCAGTCTATGTGTGTGCCTGGCAGGCACAAGGACCCGACTTTGAGACCCGGTACTGCATGCCATGTGGTCCCTGAAACCCTGGGTGCACTCTCCCAGCCCCCAAACAGGGCATGGTGACACATGCCTATAATCCCAGTGCTGGAGAGGATGAGACAGGAGGATCACTATGAGTGTGAACTGCATAGCTAGACCCTGTATCAAATAAATTTTAAAAAGCGTAATTAATATTTGTGTTTTATGAGCCTTTCCCATGCAAACTTTAGTGGCTTCCAGTCACTCTTCTTATGAGCTATTTTGTGAATAACTTAGCTGACCACTGTGAGTACTCTGTGGTGAACAGCTTTTAATTATACCAAAGATATACTAAGGAAAGGTGTTGTATGAGTTAGTGAGAGATGTGCAGAGCTCTGTAGAATGAGAAACTTGTAACTATTAGAGAATTATATGCAGCTCATTATTTATACTGGGAACTGGAAGACAAGGAATGTAATACAAGTTGTGTTAACTATAAACCCAGATGCTCAATATTATCACCTCAGTCCTAACTTTTGCAATGATCTTTGATTGTGCAGTGACTCTTAGCAGTATCTCTACCTTAAAGAAAACCATATACAGTACAAGTTTATCATAACTTCACCTAAAAGTTAAAGAACAATTTTTATCTATTTTTGGATGCTTTTACACGTATAGTTGTGCCAGTCAGTAATGTATGTTTTGCTTGGAGAAAACGTGCTTTTCAGCACACTGCCAAGTAGTAAAAATTACCATCTGGTCATGTTAAAAGCAGTTCTACCCTATTTTTCACATCAGTTTACCCCCAGTCTATTCAGACTCAGACTCTTCATGTATTTCTAAAGCACTTGACTCAAGGTCACATGGAGTAAAATATTGCACTTTTTTCCCAGGCAAAAAGAGCTGAGTCGTATATACATTATAGTACCATACACTTAAGCGTTCTTGTTAAATTAAAAATTGGAGCCTAAAACAGCTAGGGCAACCTCTCCCTGATTGCTGATGACAAAATGATTTCGTTGGACTCTATTGCATTAGAAATGCACAGCCTCTAACCTTCCTCACATCGTAGGCTTTCCCGTTGTAGGCTGGCTTCAAGAAGAGAAACATTCTATCGAATTGCATCCTGAATGGAGCTAATTGCATCATTTCTAGAACACCCCCTGAATGCTACTTACAAAGGTCAAAGGAGCTGCTTTTCTCCTAATCTTAAATTCTGAGAACTTATACAGGTACATTAAAATGCTCTTAAGCTGATTGGATTTTCTGGGAAGGTTGGAAGGTGACTAGAAGGTAGAGTAATATCAAATGTGTTGTAAAACTTTTCATTCTTACTATAAAGAAGACAAAACTAGCGGTTCATCATACAGAACATAAGGTGTGATTGAAACTGCAAGTATCAGTGATCAGAATTTTATAACCCATATTCTTGAACAAAGTGAACATTAAGAACTAAGAAATAAACTTAGCTTATATGATATCTTCTTATGTCAATTTAATGTTAATATACATTTTAATGTATAAAGTAAATCAAGTAAATAAATTGTCACCCATGTCTTGCACAAAGTCGATGCTCTATATCTAGATTCTGATCAATTAATCATTGGCAAAAATACTAACAACTGTTTACTATACACTGATTGTCTTAGGGTTTACTGGCATCATATCTGTGAAATAAACTCATAATGCAGGGGATACAGATATACTCTTTGTAATGTGCGGACACTGAGAAAATGCACACATAATTCTGAGTCCTTCAGCAATTAGGTGATGGAGTAAGAGTTAAAATAACCATGTTGGGGTTCTTGGCCCAAGTCCTCAGCCAATGAGAGACTAACTTTCTGGAAAATATTGCTAAAAAATACATGAGTCCTTATTATGAAGGATCATATATTCTACATAAAATTATGATACATTATAGTTGATATAATATTTTCATTTTTCAATATTAAATTGAAAGATTCTATTAATATTTGAGCTACTTTTAATGTTAAAATAGAAATTATTCATCATCATGACTCTAGCATACAATATTTCATTTGAGTAGTTGACAGAGTAAAAATAGTTGCAAACATTCCTCGCAAAATATGAATATTAACTATGTTATCATATTAATGATCATCCCATAGCCCTGTGTTATCATTTTCTATTCTTTGTTTACTTTAACATAAAAATATTATTTTATTATTTTCTATAAGGGAACACATCATCGGGGTAGAAAGCAATGCTGGAACACAAGCCAAAGAGCATTTGCAGGATGGTATTTGTTTTCTTTGTTGCATCACAGTATTTGTGAGTTCAAGAATAAACATGAAAAACAGAAAAAACTTTGCCTGATAGTATCCATTAGCTACCACATGAAAGTCTAATTCAAACCTCCTCACAAATGTGTTTGTGTGAGGCGGATGAAGCATAGTAATTATGGATCTGAAAACTCCGAAAATATCGGGTATTTTCTTTTCTCAGGGACTGGCATTGCTGTGAAATTCTAAAGGTAGAGCAATGCTTCTCATACCCCAAAGTTTACAGTCTGAGATTTCTAAGAATTCACTTAAAAGAGAAAAGTACACACATTTTCATAGAAATCTTAAATGTAAGAACATCAAACTTTTGCTTAGTATAATTTGGAAATTTTAAAAAACGAATTTCAATTGATAATATTTTGCACATTGTGACTGATAATATAAAATCTCTACCCTAAATGTTACAGGTTCACAACACTTGAAAATATTGGGGCCGGCAAGATGGCTCAGTGGTCTAAAGCACCTGCTTAGGAAAGCTGAGGCAGCCGGAGGGACCACGATTCAATCCCCAGCACCAAATGCTGCACCAGCCCCACTCCCAGCAGGCTGAGCCAGCTATAATACCAAAAGAAAAAAAAAAGAGAGAGAGAGAATATTATTTATTGGATTTACTTTAATAGTATTCATAACATCAAAGGATCCCAGGAAAATGCCAAGAACTTAAGGAAATAGAAATTTTTTAACCTAGGAGAAGAAAATCTATGTAAAGTAAGATAAAATTAAATTACATAATTTTAAAATATTGGAATAAATGATATCAATATTATCTCTACAAAATTTTTTGTATGAAGGAGATGAAGAATTTTAAAATAACACAGCTTTCATAGCTTAAGAAGCAAAAGATGTGTGTTATGAGACATGATTTGAATTTCTGGATTTTACATCGGAGAAGAGGATCAGAGGACTTGGAAGCAGAAGGCCACAAGAAATATAAGAAGCATCTGCTTATTTTGGAATCTGATAGACAAATTGATTTAAGGAATGAAATAGCCTAAGTCTTTGTTAATAACTCTAAAAATAATGTAAGGAAAGTACAATCCCTTATGTTCTGTAAGATAAGGATGCAGAGACACTGGTCTTCAGAAACATTTACAATCCCTCCTAGAAAAAGCCAACCACTCTTGAAGATCTCATTGCTGTTCACACTGGCTATCCCTATCTCCACAGGATGTGGCACAGCCACGCACGGCACCAGGATTTCTGCTGTTTCCTCTGGAAAGGGTAGTCAGGATACAAGTAACATGCAGATCTACTCCCTTGTCTACATATATTTGAATATTCTCTTTTCTTATTTTAGGGAAGGGTCTACAGGGTGTTCAGTATCTCACTACTAGACCGGATCCTACCGATCCGCCTGTTTATAGCCTCCCAAGAGCCGGGATTACAGGCCTCGCCACCATGCCCAGTCTCAGTTGCTGTCCCAGAGCACCCTGGAGGCAGGGCCGGCACAGCAGGCCCAGAGATGAGACCCCTGCTCCCTGCACTTGTTTTCAGGCACTTTAATCTGCTCAGCTATTTGGCCGGCCCTCCGATTTTTATCTTGACAATCACATTTGCTCCTCGAAGTTTTATCTCTACATCTCTGTCTCCTCCCTTCCTCTTTTCAACATAGCTTTCTTGTCTCCCTTCACTTTCCCTAGAACAAAGACCTCTTTCCTCATTGCAGAACCCTTCAAAGGACAGCCTGTTTGTTCCTGTACGGCCAGTGGGCAATCCCACAAAAGGGGAAATTCTATGAACAAAGCTACCCAGGCTTTAAGTGGAAGAATCAAATTCAGCTGTTGGTTTGAACTACAATTCACCATGTTTCTGTTAGTGAAACCATAAATGCTGATCTTGTATATAGTTTCATAAATTTTTATTTACAATACATAATTTTACCCCTACATTGGAACCTCACTGAAATATCATCCTATTAAATGCTTGAAAGTTAATTAATCATTGAGGAGTACTGAAATTTATCTTAGAACCTCTGCACATCCCTAACCCTTTTGAAACTTTGAGATTTGCTCTCATTAAGTCGCTGAATTTCATAAACGTTGGTGGAAATTAATATCCCCTGGTGTCACCTTTCCACAGTGCTGAAATTGTAGTAAAACCACCACACATGAGATAACATATTTCTTCACACTTACCTGTGCTCCAGCATGACAACCCCCAGCATTACAATAACTCAGAGTACCAGGCAAATCAGTATAAGGACATGGTAATGTTACTGTTCTTGATTTGACTGCTCAGAGCCTCATTAATTTTGGAATTTATAGAGAATAAAATTTACTTCTGTACCCATGTCCAAGTATATAGTGTATCAATAAAATCCTTAAAAATTAAAAATTGCATGTTGTGTCTTACTTCCAGATGTTCCTACAAATCCCCATGCACTCACAGGTGGGCCTTTATGGAGCTGGCTGGATCTAGGATGTCTGATACTAGAATTGATGTTGTTCAGTAGCAAAAGAGACCTTTGGTGCTCATAGGGAACACAGACGTGTGCAAAAGTTTTGACTGAATTCTATATATTCATATTAGGATTTCCTTATAATTGAGAAGGCAAAAGAGTTAGAGAGGATATGTAATTGTCTTAAGAAGTCTAAGACATCTTCCTTTTCTTTTTTGTGATACCAGAGATTGAACTCAGGGCCTTGCTCTTGCCAGACAGGCACTTATGCCGCTGAGTTATATCCTGGGCCCTCAGAAGTCTAAGACTTCTTTCAACTACACTGTGAAGTAATGTCAGAAAATAAACATTGGTACATAATGGCAAGTGAATAAAAACTAATAGAGATCAGTATGAAACATTGAAAAATATCAATGACAATTTTTCTAAATAATCTACACATGGAGTTCTGTGATTATTGAAAGTTATAGAGGACAGATAAATTAATCCTTAAATATACAAATATTGTCATCATTCATATCCATTATTTATCTTTATACAATCTGCAATGGTATTTGTTTTTGCAAAAGTATCTAGGAAAAGGACAACATTCTCCTGATGGCATAAGTATTTTAAATTTAATTAGTATGCATTATGAATCTTATTTATCCAATTGCAAATATTCATTTAGTTTAAAGAACTACTATAATAATGATTCTTCTCTGTACATTTAACAAACATATACAGTATTTTAGGGCAGGGTCTACAGAGTGTTTAGGGTCTCACAACTAGACCAGACTCCGAGCGATCTGCCAGTTTACAGCCTCCCAACAGCTGGGATTAGAGGGGCAGGCGCCCCCACACCCATCTCAACTGTCCTTGCAGTGAGCCCCGGGGGAGGGGCTGGCACAGCAAACCGGGCGATCAAACCCCCAGCCCCTCTGCCTGCTCGTAGGTACTTTAATCTGAGGAGCTATTTGGCCAGCCCTTTAACAAATATTTTATATCTTCTAATTCTAACCTAAAAATGCATTTTCTTTTAAACTTAAAAATGAATCTCAAAACATAACAATATACTAATAAACTGATTGATTGGTTCTGAACTGACGGGTACTGGCAGGTAGTGGACATTTTGGAGGTAGGGCCTAGTTGGGGGAAGAAGTCTGTTAAGGGCATGTGCTAGAACGGCAGGTCATGTTCTGGTCTTCCTCTCTCTCTCCAGTCACTCTCTCTCTTTCTCCCTCTCCCTCCCTGCCTCCCTACATCCCTACTTCCCTGTCTCTCTCCCTTCCTCCTGCCCTTCTTCCTGTGCTTCCTGTCCGCCATGAGATGGCCACTTTGTTCAACCTCTTGCTCCCTGACTGGACAGTCTACCTCATCACTGTGCAGAGACAATGAAGCCAAGTGTCTAAGAGATGAAACTTCTGAAACCATGAGGCAAAGTGAATGCTCCTTGAACTTCCTGAACTCTCATATTCCCCTCCCAAGTATAAACCCAACAGTATTGTTTTACAGGAGCTCAAAAAATTTCTTTCCTATTACCTTTGATCACAATGGGAATCAAATATACAGATGTAGTAAAAACCAAAGATAATGACATATATTAAATTCTCAGGAACATGTATGAAATAGTATGAAGACAGAGAAAGATACTAAATTTTAAAGGAAGCATTGATGAGATTAGACCCAAAAATTAGGGTTTATTTCCTTAATATTTAGCAAAATTGCTACTACAGTAAACTTTAAAATTTTTGATAAATTCATACATAAATTATTATATAGGATATCTGGGAAACATCATAATTTGTAAAATTAAGTTGCTGTGATATCTTCAGTACCCTGACTAATTATTGATAATTTTTTCCAGAAAACATTTTATAAGAAAATACTTTGTTTGCAAGCTAGGGCTCATTATGATGATTTTCCATAGGAACAGTACCTTCTGTCCCAGAAAGAGCTGTCTGTGGAGAGCCGTGTACTGCTGTACCCTAAAGATGGTGCCGGCTTCCGCCTTCCACCCCCGAGGGGTGAGTGCTCTCCGCCCGTTGTTTATTACCATATATGGTCAAGGCTGAAACCCCTGGCTTGCTTCCGCGTATGTGGACCTATGTTGAGTGCTACGTAGCTAACCGGGATTGGATGCTCGGGAGTATTTAGTTAGAAGCCCGCGGGTGCTCGGGGGAGAAGGAAGAAAGACAACCGAGATTGTACAAGGGTCCTGAATAAACCGCTGAAGGAAGAACTGTGTGTTGCGTCCTCCTTGCTGGCGAGGCAGCGCGCGGCAGCTGTCCACAGGAGAGACAGAACCCTCTGGTGCCTGTTATTTCTCTGGTTCACAGTTGAGGTTTGCACTACCTTTCACTGTCAGCTCTTGATCTTCCACACTGGAAGGTTTTTCTGAGGCTTGAGCTACAACTTAATCCTCATTTTCAGGTGGAAAGCTGCAAATGAGGTCGGATCTGCAGGAGGAATTACTACCCTTCGTCCTGCAGCCATTCTGTCCCACCTGTGCTTTCTCATCTTTTGTCAGCAGAGTTCTGGTCATGCTATGCTTCGTCATTGTGTGACATTTATATCTCAGAGCTGCTTTATTATTGCCTTCAGAATCTGCAAGGTCATCATTTTCTTCCAACATAACGCAGGTTCCAAGATTACTTTTTTTATTTTCACCAGCAAAGACATAGCCGTTTGAATACAGAATGGACTCCTCAGTATCAATTCCTGTGAACGACAAGTTGATTTTCAACTGTCATTATTCCAGCATCTGCAGATCACTTCAATTCCCACATTGTTTCTTAGAGTTGTGTCTTTAGCTTTCAAACTACATCCAGTTCAGAATCCTACTGAACTTTGCAGTGTAACATCTACAGCCTAGGTAATCTTGTAAGATGTCAACAATTTTGAGAGAGCAATACTGTTCCATCAACAGTAACTTAATAATTTTGACACAATCATTGCTCCAAATCTCCTCTGTGGGAATAACATTTGCCACAAAACACTTCATGGCAGAAGGAAGAAACAATTCAATGTTGCTATATGCTTGGTGAATTCTATTTATAGGAACGATTTCTTTATTTTCATAATTAATGCACAAGACTTACGTACTGAAATTGCCTGCATGGAACTTTCCCTACTAGAAGAAAATGCACGCCCACCTTCCTCTAAATCCCTCTCACTCTTGCTCATTGGAAAAACCTTTGCTTCTTTACATGTAGATTATATTATTGTTCATATGCTGAACATGAAATACTGTCTTTCCTTCTTGTGGTTGCTTATTCTTTTTATGAATGAACCCAGGGCTTTGCACATGCTAGGAAACCACTCTGTCAGTGAACTATAACCCCAGTTCAGTTAATTAAAGTTTATTAAAGAATTTACCATTACAAGAACAGCATGGTGGTGTCGATCCACAGTCCCAGCACCCTGAGAAGCTGAGGCTGAAAGGTTGTAAATTTGTGCCTGGTCTGGTCTAGGCAACTTAGCAAGATATGCTGCAAACTTTAAAATTAAAAGAGTCCTGGGGAAATAGCTCAATGTGAAGGTCCTGGGTTCAATCCTCAGTACCACATAGCCATTTTTAAAATATTATAAGCATCTTTAGGCTCAATACATCAATGATCATTAACTTTATGTAACATAATTTCTACATTTTTCTGAAGGTTAAATAATTTATCATATGCAGTATTTTTCAGTAATTACATCTCTTGGTTCATAACTACATTTTATTCTATGTAGTTTGTTTTGTTTAGCTCTCATGGGAGATAAACACTTTTTACTACCATTTCAGAGGTCAAGAAAATGGGTTCATAGAAGCTCTCCACTACTTTGGTGTGAAGACTACCCTTTACTATGGTAAATACACATAATAATAATTGGATTCTAACAGAAGTGTTTCAAACAGTCTGGCTATCTTTATGTCACTTTCTGGATTCATGTTTAATCATTTTCCTTTAAAAAATTATATATATATATATATATATATATATATATACACACACACATACATACATACATACATACATACATTATGGCTGGCTCAGCCTGCCCTGGGAGTGGGGCTGGCACATCATGTGGTGCTGGAGATCAAACCACAGTCCCTATGGTTGCCTAAGCTTGCCTAAGCAGGTGCTTTAGACCACTGAGCCATCTCTCCAGCCCCTTAATCATTTTCCTATGTATATATTCATTTAAAATATTATCTTGGTAATTTGTTTTGCAGTATCACAGATTGAACTCAGGATCTCGCACTTGCCAGAAAAGTGTTTATTCTACTGGGCTATTTCCCCAGCCCCCTCCCTTGGTAATTTGATAATTCAATGTAGAATGCAATTCTATATGTTGAATCATTGATATCTTATATACATAAAGTTGAGAAGTCTGCACAATTTTATACCTTGCTTTTTGATTTTATACTTTTCATATCTGCATCTCAGAGCATCATGTGGATATGACATAGTGTCCTGGATTTTTGGAGCGTGGGTGTGTTCAGTGCCATGGTGCGTGTAAAATCCTAGACACTGAGATTGGGCCTGTGGGTTATTCTCCTCCGCATTCCACAGTACCGCTCCTTGCTCCCTTTTCTCTCCTTTCTTTCCATGTATGAATTCATTATATCAATAATCCATAACCAAATAAGGACATAAATCTAATATAAATCTTTGCTACTTCCGATCAGATACATTATTTGCACATAATTATTTCTCAGTGGACATTATGTTTAAGTTATTGATAGCTTTGTCCAGTCTGAGCCTATCAAGTTGTCACTCAATTACTTGCCTGTTCACAAAAAGAGAGGACTGTCAAAGAAGCATACATGCTAATTTGTTCATCAAATTCTATATTTACTTCCATTTTCGTAATTTCTAACAGTAGCTAATCACTTTTTGCTTGTTTTTGCCATACTGTTTTAGCATATTCGACCCATCCTGCTATATTCTGCCTCTATAGAGTGATATGAAATAGTTGTACTTGTTTCCATTATATTGCTTAATTTCTTCTTGCACTGTTTTCTTTCTTTACTTTAATATATTTTTAATGTATTTAGTACAGGGTCTACAGGGTCTCACTACACAGATTGGACTCAGTAATTCTCCTGTTTTCAGCCTCCCAAGCACTGGGTTGACAGATGTGCCACCATACCTAGTCTCAATCAATGACTCAACATGCCCCAGGGATGGGGCCGTCACAGAACACTGGGGATCGAACCCTGGGTTCTGAGCTCTGCCTAAGCATGTGCTTTAGTCTGCTGAGCTATCTGACTGACCATATCATTATTTTTATGACAGTGATTTAAGTGTATTCCAGTTAGATGTTTGAAAATAGATCATTTTGTGGACCTTGTTTTATATACAAAATTACATTCTATTATTTGTCTTCCTTTCTTGTATTACAATCCTGCATTTTAGGTAAGATGACTAGGATAAAGCTCTGCAGGAAACACACTTACAGGCTCCTAGCTCCGCAGCAGATGGCGTGTGGCGTACCCAAGCTGGCCACTGCAGTGAGGCTCCAGCTCCAGAGTGCAGCCGTGCTGCCAGGAGCATGACCAACAGAGCAGATGCGGGGCTCGATTGCCTGCGCTCGCGATTCATTAGGTCTGGGGAAGAGCTCATGGTAATATTATACTTCACTGTGACACTGATCCCATCAATCCAACAACCACACTATTGAGATCCAGTGGTCTAAATTATTTGATTTCAAAAAAATTATGATGAGCCCTATAAATGTCTCTAAAGGCCAATTCTTTGTATAGACACTCCCTAATGTAACCACTAAGTATTTTATATCTTAAGAATAGACAGAACTATATCAAATTGGCAGCAGTCACACAACTTTTTTTTCCCCTCTGGAGAAAAATGCTCTTCAATTGCCCATAATTGCCCTTTTGTCTTTCTTCCTGGCTCCGTGTGGTGAACGTCTCTTCCGCCCCGCCATAGCCTATTGTCTTCTGAATGAAACAAAGCCCTGTAGAACAGCCAAATAATAATAATAATAATAATAATAATAATAATAATAACAACAACAACAATAATAATAATAATTTCCAGGCCTCCACACTCTACTATAAGCACTTTTTGGACTTGGGACTGCCAGAGAAATCCAGCTCGTCATTCCTGTGGGACTTGGACCTTTTCTTGGTGTTAATCATCCCTATGTATATTTCAAGTAAGAACCTAAGTGCCTTAATATTTTTGCTTCCAAAACATCTTATTTCTTATGATAAACATTTATTTATTTATTGTGTGTTATGAGTCGGAGCTGAAAGAAACGACGGGAAGACCCGATGAATGTAGCCCAGAGGAGTCACTGGGATTTGTCTCTCAGTGAGCACAGAACCCCAGAAGCAACTCAGCTTTATTTCAGGCTAGTGAACGTGATCTTGAGCATAATTACTTTAGTGAAGGAGGACCATCTGCTTAGTCACCATCGTGACCACGACCTCTACCTTTGCCCTATCACTAGGCTCATACAAATGTTAATCGTTAAATTTCCAAGCAGGGAAGCAAGCAACAAACAGGGAGCCAGCAGGTGAAGCTGCTGTCTGCCTCCTTGAATCCCAGCTTTCCAGGATTCCCAAGTAATAGACTACAGCTGACCCTGGGCTTTGTTTGTTGCTTCTGGAGATGCTGATTAGGCTTTTGCCTTTACATTTATTTGTTCGTTTGTTTGTTTGATGTTATGGCCGGCTCAGCCTGCCCTGGGCGTGGAGCTGGCACAGCATGTGGTGCTGGGGATCAAATAGCTATCCCTATAGTTGCCTAAATTTGCCTAGGCAGGCACTTTAGACCACTGAGCCATCTCACTGGCCCTAAACATTTATTGAAAAGCAATTCTTAGACCTACAGTAGATAGAGTAAAAGTAGTATAGTTAACTAAATACCATTTATCTTATTTGCAGTGCACAGTAAACATTTAAAACTGGATCAGAAAGATATATATTTTTCCATTTTTGGAAAAAATAATTACTTTAATCTGCTTCTCAATAAGTCTTGATATTATACCATGAAAAATAAAACCCAGAGCTGTTTATTTCAAGATTGTTATCTTCAACTATGCCTATTGGACAAGCAGGGCTCTTCAAGTATGTACTATTTTAAAATTAAAGAAAGAGGCTATGCTTTCTGGTATTTAGCATTCCCTTTAGTGAACAGCACATCTGGAAAGAATCAACAAAGATTAAAAAATATTTTCATCTGTCAGTATATGTATGACATTTTCCTATGATTACATTATCAGACTAAAATGCTCTACATTGGCTCACAGTCAATGTACAATGTTTGGAATGTTATTTCAAATGCTTTCTTTTCCAAGAGGCGTTCATTAATTCATCTTATCTTCCTAAAGCAGGAGGACTCCAAGCTTCACCTTGGCCAGGGTTGGCAACTGAGAAAGACTTCCCAAAATGAGACTGTAAGGAGAAGGGATTGCTGCTGGGGCGTCACTTGGCAGAACGTCGTTGTCTGCAGTCCCACCGCCTCAACAATATGACCTTCTATCAAGAAATTCAGCATCTTACATGAGGGCGACAAACTTGGATTGGTTCAGTTATTCATTCTTCACAGATCAAGACAATAAGAAATGAGCAGTTAAGTTCTCCAGTTTTCCAACCAGCAATGGAAGAAGGATTTGGACCTAAGAATTTTAAGTGTGTGTAGAAGTTGGAATTCATGGGAATAACAGATTTTATATGTTACAAGTGCGGCTCACAATAGCTTCAAGTAGACAGGTGTGGATGAAGACCCAGTCAAAGGCAGGAGACCTAATACATAGGAGCTCTCTGGGCATCAGGGAATATGAAGATCCAGTGAAAGGTAGGAGACCTAATACATAGGGGGTGTCTGGCCATGGGGAAATATGAAGATCCAGCCAAAAGGAGGAGACCTGCAGCTCATTGCCATGTGCCTGTGGTGTCTGCACTGGAAGCTAGCTGGAAGCTTTCCAGCAGGAGGACTAAGACTCTGCTCCGGAAGCCTGGACGTGGACATGCACAGGCTAAGGTCAACTTTAGAACTCCTCCCAGAGCCAGAAGTGAGATAACCTCCTTTTCATTTTCATTCCATCCGTGGTCCAAGCCGTTAGTTGAGGGCAGTCCCTCCAGAGTGGACCTTTCCTCTTGAGTAATTTGTCCTTCCTTAACACAGAACTACATGAAAGCTGTCATTGGCGGTGGTGTTGAGTTGACACCACAGTTAACTAGCATCACACAGCTCTTCGTCACTCTGCTGTCTCAAATTTGTGATAACTTGCTCACTTACATGACTCTGTAAAGTAACACTGATTTTTTTTCTAATTTTTCTAATTGTTTCTAACCATGAGCTGACTGATGTGATAGCTCATTATATTTTCATTTTCAGTCTTCCTCCCACCACAGGTCAGCAAGTATCATTTTACCAGAATGTTTTTTTCCAAATCATTTCCTTAAATTTTCAAATCTAATGTCATATATTGTGAACAGCTATCGAATGCATCATGTCCTAAAGCATAGGAAATACACAGAGTTTTCATGAAAAAAGTATAAGTTTTACTTTTCATGCAGATATTTTAAATATTGTACACATAAGATTTTTAATGTATGGTTAAAACTGATTATAGAACCAATCTGAAGATTATAACTGTTTAGTCAAGATTTTTTCATTAATTGTAGTTCATACAAAAAATAAATTATTGTGATTAATCTCATAACTGGGAGCACAGTTATAATTTCGAAAACAACATATCTGTTACAAACATACAAAAGGATATAGGTTAGATTTTAAGTTTTAAGGAATATGAGGATGTTTAAAAGTAAAATTATCCTGTGCTTCTGCACATTATTAGATATGTTGCCCCAGAATTGACATTCCAAACAAAGAGAACGTGTGCAAACTTAGAAATAAATAATGTGCCCACTTATTTGATTTAAGATTGCACAGTGAATTTAATAAAGATGTTTCAGTCTTGTAATGTAATAGAAACTCAATTTTCTACTTACAAACAACTTTAAGACAGACTTTAGAAGAAATGGCTTTTAAAAGGCTGTCATTCTTTCTACTATAAATGATTCAAGCAAACAATTCATAGTCTTTGAGACACCACAATTTATCTCGACATGTCACTCTGTTGGCATCACACACAGCGTAGGGTGGCCCAAGCCCACCTTGGAAAGGCTAGGTGCCCACATCACACATGGTCAGAACTCCACCTGAGCTTCACTGCTTCAGTAAAGGCCTCAAGTGTTTCTCGTTACCCATCATGTCAGGGATTGTCTTATGGCTTATGAAGCCTGCTAAATGTTATTTTTCTCATAATGCATATAGTTTACTGGATACAAAATTTAAAATGGGAATTACGTGTGAGCAAGAAAACACAGGCTATGTGGGGATGAAGAGGAGAACAGGTCCCATGTACCACAGAGCCCCTCAAAGTCACCTCAGAGAGGAGCATGTGTGCCCAGCTAAGAATGCATAGGCGCTGCTTCCAAAGACTAGGACCAAGAAGCGGGAAGTTGTAGGGAAAATATCAATGCATGGGGGCTGGGGATTTGGCTCAGCGGTAGAATGCTCGCCTAGCAAGCTGGAGTCACCGGGTTCAGTCCTTGGCACCAAACGCAAAAAATAAATAAATAAATAAACAAACAAACAAACCAATGAATTAAAAATGAATATCTGGTTATCTCTATATATAAAAAGAGAAATCTCTGTACTTCAGGCTAACAGTGAACTCACTATGCACCCCAGGCTGGCCTCAGACTCCTAGCACCCTGCCTCAGCCTCCTGAGGGCTGGGGTTACAGGCACTGGCCACCATGCCTGCCTATGTGAATCTTTATATTGGCCACACGCATAAAAGCCAACTCAAATGCATATAAGGCCTAAACCCATGACAGGAAAACAACGCTCCCGGAAGAAACATGGCAGAAAAGCTTTGATGTTGGCTCCAACAATAATACTGGATTGCACATTGTACACTTAGCCACTGAGAGGGTCTAAATCAAATTGAAAAAGCTTCTACACAGCTAAACAGCAGCCAAAATTAAACTAAAATTAATTAGTTACAGAAAACACTTGCAATCATACATATATATGAGGGAGTGAATAATCAAAATATATAAGGAATGGAAACTAAAAGCAAATACTTCACAAACATTTAAAGGTTATGAATTGACGCTAGGATACAGAAGACGTATGAAAGGTCAACAGTGATATGAAATGTATTCAAGATCAAGGAAATGCAAATCACAATTTTAGTGAGAAACCACCTTACACCACTTAGGATGGCATAATTAAAAAGGAGAGAGATTAAGCATTGACAAACAGGTGGGTAAAACTGAAGCCTTGTAAACTAATTTTTAATTTTTTACATATTTAGTACAGGGTCTCGCTACACAGATGGAACTTGTAGTGATCCTTCCTGTTTTTCAACCTCCCAAATGCTGGAATTACAGGTGCACACCACCACGCCCAGTCTCAGTCAACGTCTCAGGACACCCTGGGGTGGGACCAACACAGCAGATGGGGATCAAACCCCTGATGACCTGCTTAAGCAGGTGCTTTAATCCACTGAGCTATCTGGCCTGCCCTTCTTGTACACTATTGCATTACTATAAACTTGCACAGTGTTTGTAGCACCAGGATGGCAGTTTCACAAAATCCTGAAAGTATGCTGGGTGTGATGGTGTGCTTGGGACATTTCCACGCCCTGGACAGCTGAGGCAGGTACACTGTGAGTTTTAGCCTGCTCTGGGCAAAGTAACACAACTGTGCTAAAGTTAAAAATTGAAACACAGCTGAGAATTTCATCAGAAGGAAGGCCCTGAGTTCAGTGCCAAGTACCAGATAACACACACACACACACACACACACACACTCGCACATGCACACCCTTCAGCATGTAAATATCAGATGGCTGAGTGATCTTCTTTGCACATACAGGAAATTATTTCTGCACCTCAGATAGATACTCAACACCCCACCACATTCACTGTTGCATAATTACCACAGCCAACAATGAAAACAGCCCATATGTACAGTGGTGGGTGAGGAGATAAATATTGTGATGTGCATGAATCCAAAATGTAGCATTTAATCTTTTAAAAGGAGATAATGCCACTACAAAAATGTGGCTGAAGTCTGGAAGACTTTATAAGAGGTATAATGAAACAGATATATGAAAATAAATACTCCATACATATATATATGTGTACATATACACATATATATATGTAATTAAAAATTTGAGTAACCTGAAATTAGAGAAGCACGTAACCAGGACGAGGGGTGGGAGGAAACGGGGAGGCTACCAAATAGCATAGCAGCACTTAGTGCTATGCGGTGCAATCCTCGGCACCTACTGTGTACCACAAGACTGGAGTAAAGATGAGTAACCCATATATTAAAAGTTAGCTAAGAGATCTTAGATGCTCTCAGCAAAAACATCCACAGAGAAGATAAACGTAGAACATGATGAATATGTTAATTTCCTTGATGGTAGTAATGATGTTCCTATGTTTATATATATCTAAACCTTGTGTTGTACACAGTAAAATAATAAACATGCACATATATTCAAACTAAAATATACATGAACAAAATTTAACATATTAAAGATCTCAAAACTTTAAAAGAGCTAAAATATAAAATAGGAGAAAAGATGTTCCAAATGGTAGCAGCACTACGAGGCAGAGAATCAAGGTGCAAAGCAGCCTTTGGATAATCCAGTAAGCAGCCTCATTCACCACACCAGTGGGAACAAATAAAGCACAGTGTTCGAGTCAAAAGCATCTGTCTTTGGTTTGCATATGCTGTGAATTTCTCATAAATTGCAACATCGGAAACAGAAGACAAAAGTCGCAGCTCCTGAGCCTGTTACCCTGATTAGATGCTTCTCTGCTCATGCATGTGTGGCTCACAAACCATCACTTAAGCAATGGTACAGCTACCCTCTAGTTTGGATATTTGGAAAGTTCTCATAACATCTGAATTTGAAGTTATTTGTTCAAGATCTAGTCTGTCTTTTGGCTTTTAAATATTTAAAATTTGTTTAATTTATTTTAAGTGAATAATTTTTAAGTGAATAAAATTTGTTTAATTTACTTTAGGTGTACTGAGGACACTTCAAAAAATATTATGCCAAGAAAATTATACATTCAAAGTATTATTTTCACTAATATCTACCCCTAATCACTCTTGAAAATGGGCAACCTGCTGAAGCTATTCCTTAAAATCTCTGCAGTTCACTGTGTTAACCCTGATTATTGAGAGTCTAAAAATAAGTTTCCTTCAGCTTAAAGTGACTAAGATCATAAAAAATACAAGATTTCTCTATGTAACATAAAAATATTATTTCCAGTTGGGCATATTCTAACCCCCAGAATAAGTCATTATAATGAATAAATACACACACATAGAAATGAGGAATATATATATATATATATATATATATATATACACATATATATGTATATCATATACATAAACTCAAAACTTTTAATGTGTTTTGTACTTATAATTTTAGATATTTTTAATTATGGCAGTTATACTATATGCTTGTATTCTTTTATACATGCACATATGATATATACATATTATATGTTTCATAGCTATGTATGAAATAACCCAAAAATATTAAGATTATTTGTGAAGATAGTTACTTGGCCTAGGTTTTAAATGAAATTGGCTTCTTCTAATAGTTCAGTCAAAATATCTCAACGGAATTCACTTCTGTACAAAGAAAGCTCTGTAAGTAACAGATTTTTCTCAAGATTGGCATATAGACAATTCTAAAAAAGTCTTGGGATATGAACTATCCCAAGCTGGCAGTATATACTGGCATGTGCCTCATTCTTCTGACAGTCATTTCATTCTGAGATAGTTACCAAGAAAAAGATAGTTTAAGAATCTCCAAGTTAAAAAAAAAAATACATTGTTATACTCCTTCAAATTGAGCACATTACTTTGGAATAAAAGTTACGCTTTTCTCTGATCTACTTGACAGGCAAAATTAAAGTACCTACACACATATACACACACACACACACACACACACACACACACACACACACACACACAAAGACATGGAGACATGAGCCCTTGTGCCAAAATTCAGTAATAGGAAGCAACTGGATATTGATAAGAAAAAATTCATCGGTAGAAAGCCGAGGTCTAACCAATTTGGGATATAAAATATCAGATATGGATTAGTTGCTGGTTGTTGAGACAAAATACCTGAAGCTCAGTGTTAAAGTAGGAAAGGGTGATTTAGCTCCCAGGGCTCTGAGGTTTCAGTCCATATTTGGCCCGCTCCGAGGCAGGATGGCTGGGCAGAAGGGCATCCTGGGGGAGAGACGGTGCAGAGCAAGCAGACAGGCCAGAGAACAAACTTTCTGCCTCTCGCATGTTCGTAGCTACCTGCCTGAGGGTGAGCAGAGCACCGACACCCTTAGCCCACACCTTGCCAGACCTGCGCCAAGCCAAGCTGTGGGGTAACACGGCAATCGTACGCACTGACTGGCTGCATTGCATGCTGGAGACCCAGCCGCCCATGAAGAGCCTCTGCTATGACTGCGCAAGGCTCTGGGGACATCTGAGCACAAATCATACCAGGCATCAGTCAGAGCTAAAGTTACTAAGCAATAAACCGTGGGGCCAGGGAGGTGGCTCAGTAGGATAAGCGCTTGCCTGGCAAATGCAGGGTCCTGAGTTCAATTCCCCGTGCCATAAAAATCAATCAATCAATCAATCAATCAATCAAATGTAGGCTCTTCTATCGTTGTACAATAGAAATTTTTGGAATAGAACACTTATTTTCAGTAAGACTTCTTTTATCATTTATGGGAGTAGAAAAGGTGGTACAAAAACACTGATGTTTGAGCTCGCATCATAGCCAACACTTTGTGTTCTAAATTATTTCATGTAAATAATACAACATTATATAATCAGTGTATCTACTTCTGTTTTTTCCAGTGAGTCTATGTCACTTTCACTATATTGGGTAGCCAAGGCACGGTGCCATTCCAGATTTGGAAAATTCAGTCTCTGTTAAATTTAATATTGCTTTTCAAATGCAGATAAATCTATATCTAGAATACTATAAAGTTTATAAATAAACACAAAAAATAAGGTAGTGGTAACTGAAAATATGCTCATCTAAAAACGTTTGCTTTAAAATTTTAACATTATTTTTGCTGCTAATATGATTGTGGGAAACAGTAAAAATTCGTCTGTGACTACTCATGTACTTTTTATGCATAAAAGTGTGTACATAAAATGTAGATATGTTTTCAAAATTGTTTTAAATAGGTTGTTAGTGGAAAACTATCCTCATGTTCTGAAATCATGTCTCATGATTCTATTAAGCCAGTTGTAGGCATGATCTCTTTTTGTTAATAGGGCTGCTTGATGGCCTTTTCATGGTATGAATGGTGTATACAGTTCTTAAGATGGATTAATTATTTTTAAATGTATTTATTTGGTATAAGGCCTCCATGCATCTCAGACTCATAGCAGTCCTCCTGTTTTCAGACTCCCCAGCACTGGGGTGACACATGTTTGTCACCACACCCGGACTAGGTGGCCAACTAAGCATGCCGGGGGTGGGGCAGGTGTGGCCTGCAGTACCAAGGCTCCACCTCCAGGCCCTGTGTTTGCCTAAGCAAGTGCTTAGTCAGTCCACTGAACTGTCTCCCCAGCCCTAACATGGACTAATTAAAGTCCTAGCACTATAACAGCCCCGTTAAGCTGGACACATTTGTGACCTTGGGCAGAAACAATGCATATTTTGCAATGTGAGGAAGAAAAAGTGAAGACATAATTATTAATCTGTCATTCTCTATCGGATTGTAGAATAAATTGGTTTTATTACTTTAATGTTAGAAGACAGAGCCCTAATATCTTCAAAGTACAGGATAAAATTCTTGAAAAATTACTTTCATTAATTTATATTTGTTTTTCTCTTCATGACAAGAGTGTAGAGTTATGTATTAGAGCTCTCAGATACCTAAGCTTGTTCTACTTATTAGTTCATTTGTAAATCGACAAAAAACTGTGCATCGGTTGTCCTCCCTGCCTAGAAAATATTGAAACTTTTATTTTATTGTATTCTATGTTTCATATTTTTAAAAATTTAGAATATGTTTTTATGTTTTATAAGTTTTCTGTCTCATTATGAATATGTACAACAGTAATTGATGAGTAACTTAGAAAATATTTGATTTGTAATAGTCAAAAAAACACAAACAAAACATAATATGAGTAAATCACCTGTTCCTGTTATATATCTGCATAGTTAAAGTATAAAAGATTTTCATACTGAACATTGTAAAGATCAGTTACTCTAGAACAGAGAATATGAGAGTTCTGAGTTGAGCAGGATACAAATCTATACTGAAAAAGACAGGAAGTCAACACAGTGTGAATTTAGAAGATATATATCAAACCAATAAAATGCTTGGGTGAAAATTTAATTAAGACAGAGTAAGAGAGGCCTACTCAATATGTGAAAAGGAAGACACACAGGCAGGTGAGGAACGGTAGGACTTCCCGTAGCACCTAATTTGGTAGGAATGCACTTAACTTGAAACATCGAAGAGCATAAACTTTTCACAGAAATATGCACGTCGAAAATGGAGACCAAGTCATAACCATTGAGACTGTGCACATAACAGTCAAATTGAACACTATATAGGAAATGGCATATTTTTATGAAGTATAATCAGACTAATTAGGAGATCACAATGAACTAAAATAATATTAAAGCCTACATCTCATTAACTCTATTTTAAAATAAATTATGCAAAAGCTTTATGCAAACATTAAAACTTTTACTATTTTTGTAGCATTCAATCATTTTTAGCAAAAACATTCTAATGAAAGCAAAGGAAATTTTAAATGTGAGGCAGTATCACACTGTCTTCTATATTTAGAAGTCAACTACAACTCTTACAGCTTTTTAATATGCTAGTTCTGCTTTGAAAACTCAGCTAAGCCTACACCTGAGAAAAGAAAAAATTGTTTGCCTCAAGCAAGGCAGACCATGGCTCTTGAGTCATGTGAATAACTTAGTAGATTACTCTACTTCTATTGATGTCATGGGCTTACTGTGCTTCCTGTCTGAAATTCATGTTTAGACTCCATACCTCCTAATTCAGAAAGTAACTTAAAGATCAGATTTCAACATGATTCAACTAAAATTAGACCATCCAGGTGGGGCCTAATCCAATCTTACTCCTGTATATACAAGAGGGACTTTGAACACATGGAAAGAGAACAGAGCTCGTGAGATTGAGGAGCAACGCGCAAGGACTGAGCAGTCAGACCCTAGCCAGCTGCAGGCACTGCAGCAGGAGAGGTGTGGAACCGAGCACTCCATGTGGTCCTTAAGGGAAAAGCATCCTTGTAGATCTGCGGTCCTGGATTTCCAGTCTCCGGAACTGTGACAAAATGCACTCCTCTTTAAGCCACATTCCCTATGAAGTGTTTTATGGCAGTGCTGGCAAAGGAATTCAGTTAGCACAGCTCTGTGCCCTCAAGAACTGAATGGAACTCCACGGCTAACAACCAAGTGTTAGCGTCATTCCCGAAGGTTTGCCTGATTTTAATTTCATCAAGTATTATAATGACAAACTTTGCAAAAGCCATTTAAAAACTAAAGAATAAAAATTCCTCAAAACTTGTCAGGAACAGTTTGTTCTAATTTTTCTGTTTTGCAGTATTATGAGCTGGTATGTCAGCTTGCTCTTGTAAGAGTCAGTTGCATTCGACTTGAAACCATGCAATCATATGCCAAGAAATTTTAGGGTTGCACACTGGAAGAAGAAAATTATGCCTAGAGGTGAAGGTTAATGAACTTTTTCATTCAAATGAGATTCAGACTGGTCAACTAAAAACAAAATAATACCTCAAATTTTTCATCATTCAGAAAGCAAAACATACTCTTTCCTCTGGAAATAACACATTGTCTGGCAGCTTAGGAGAGAACACATATCTTCACAAAGCACAATAATTCTATTTTTACACTTGGAACACATTTTCCACAGACCTAGAAAAATAACCCACACCCCCAAGAACAAGATGAGTACCAAGAAAGGACCTTGTAAGACACACTAATTAGAAATCAGATAAATGCCCAGCATTCAGATTTCAAATATGAAATCTGTTAGTGGTAGCTCCACCCAACTATTCTGTAGGCACAGAAATACTCTTAGATGAGTTGCACATTTCCCATCAGGAAACATGTGGTGCCTGACAAAGCTAAGCCTAGAGTCCAGTTTTTACGATATCATTCTGATATTCTGTCTTATTCTGGACTAGTTCTTATCACTTCCACATAAAAGTATTTCTGCTTACGTTAACACAATTTCTACACTGGATACAATTTCAGTAGAGGACGATTCTTTTTGATTTGCTGTCCTCTCATCTTTCAGGACCACTATATATGATTATAATATATGTCATTATATATGATAAGATGTTAGCTGTTCTCTGTGTTTGAAATTTAAAGTCATAAGGAGATCACTCAGGAAATTTAGAATAAGCATTCTTAGCTCCTATAAAATAAAAATGGACTGTGTGTTTTTGACAGAAACTCTTTTTTCTAGGTACTGAGAGAGGAGCATAAGCTGACAGCACCCCAGAGGAGTGACCGCATCAGTTACTGCTTCTACCTCAATGAATTAGCAAAGGGAACCTTGTCGTTTCTACTGACACATTTCATTTCTCCTTTTCAGATTCAAATAGAAAAGCACTTGAAAGGGTTTGCAGGATTGTTCTACCTTTTTCCTTAAAGTTTCCAGTTTTTTATTACAGTATTTCTTATTTCTATATTCCTCAAAAATGTTTAGGAGTATCTTTTGGCTACGGTGTTGGGGATACCTCAAAGAATAAATTATTTTAAAAAGAGAAAAGTAAAAAAATATAAATTAAAACAAAATAATAGGAGGATGAAAATGTTTAACACATTGTATGCTGTTATTTCGTAAATAAATGAAATCTTACAGGCACAGGAAATAAAGAAGTCAGGGTGACAACTAGTGTTTCACACAGGTCAGCTTCCTGGGTCTTAGGTTACAGCACAACTGGTATTTATGTGGAGAGTCAACAAGAAATTTCCAGAATGGAGCTCGAATTCTACTTTCAAGATGTACTGAGTGTAAGGGGCTGGGGAGATAGCTCCGAGGCACAAGTGCCTGCTGGGCAAGTGCAAGGTCGTGAGTTCGAACCCTGGTCCCACAAAAAAAAAAAAAAAAAAAAGATGTACTGAGTGTAAACCTAAAACTTGATGATTTTCTAGGCAAATTTATGAGATTATTTCTCAGCAAATGTATGTATACTTATTTAAATAACACCAACAAGAGATTCTCTCTGAAGTTGGAAGTTATAAAATAGATCATCATGTTCATGAATATTTTTCTTCATAGACACAGAACAAATTTCCCGACATTTTCCTCTGACTTGCTGACTCAGGGGAGCGTCAGCTTATAGAAATTTTTCTAGGTTTGTCCTTTATTTACCACGTTACAGAATGCTGAATCTGCAACACAGCTTATTTACCGTCTCCCTGGTAAAAAGAAATTATAACTACATTGCTTGAATTCTCCTTGAAGTATCACAATATCAAGAAGTAATGAAATGAATCTTTAGGAATATTTTTAGATAAAACAAAAGCAGGGGCTTTCTCTGCCTCCAGTGGGAAGCACAGGCATACTCTTTTCAAGTCCTGTTTGCTTCCAGCAACCCCGTCTTCTCTGTGATTTACCATGTGTAGACAAGGAACAATCATTTATCTAAACTTCCAGTCAAGGTGCAGAGTTTTAGGTATGAAAACACAACTGTATGCTGCTTGTTAGAAACCGAGTTCCACAAACCAGTTATCTACCTGGTGGCTACAAATCCTGTATATCTAATGATTTCATAGTCTGGACTTCGTAGTCCAGACTGGGATCCACTAACAGAGACTTCTCTGAACCCAAAATTTACAGTAAACTATTAGCTCTTTCTTGAATCTATAAAGAAAAATAAATATCAGAAACATACCAAAATTTCAACACTTTTTATTCATTTGTCTAAATAATGTATAATATATTTGCATAATGATAACTATGAGCCTTGGAATGATGGTAATGTTTCTCCCAGCTGTGGCACAGCCTTAATGTTATGCTGGCCTAGAAACCAAGCTGATACGATGAGATGCTTGCTGGCCGCTGAACTATGGAAAACTGAAGCTGCGTGAAGTTGGAGAGCTCACCTAACCCAAGCCCCTCCGTGTATGAGAAGGAAAAGCCTCGTAGAAGGTTTAGACCCGGACTTCACTTGAAAGAAGTTTGAAAAAATTACTTCTGTTATCTCTGATGGTGAATATTTGCCTACAAGCAGGTTTAGCTGTGTCCTGAGAATTTGTAAAGTGAGTTTCTATTATGTTATTGCCTTGTGTAAGATTCTCACTAAGATAGATAAAATCTTATCATTTTGACCTCTTCTCCCACTACTGCTATTTTCTACATCCCAAAACTTCATTCTTGGACCGCAAGATTACTCTCGTTCCTGAATTTCCTTTTTTTCTGTTAACATGCTCTTCTAAACATTCCGCTTGACCGAGTCCCACTGGTGCCTTCATCTCACATAACACATTTTCATTGCATTATATTTTCTTCCATCAGCATACATTCTATTTGCAAGTATTCTTATAGTGGGGATTTTGCTCAACCTATTTTTTCCATTAATGTGAAAGCACTACCAATGTAGCTTGATGTCTGACATAATACCCAGAAAGTGCTAGCCTGTGAAACTTTTGCTAAATATTAGTAGGATGGAGAAATAATAAGTGATGTGCTTCTGTGTGTGCTTATCATATATGTGAAAAAGAGCCTGAAGGTAGAAGAGGACATTACTTGTATTGTATCAAATTTCATCAGATATACAGGGCTTGTAGCCACCAGGTAGATAATTGACTTGTAGAACTCGGTTTCTAACTCCACACTGGGTTTATTTACAGAGAGAGGGCATCAGGGCCTGTAACGTTACTTCTAACTGTCAACATGGTAGATGCAGAAAACTGAGGAAATTCTTTTTCGTTTTGTTTTGATGATATACTATGAAGTAAACTCTTACAGTCCTTCTAAGAACTCTGCTCCTTATGAATGTAGACGTGAACAAATGTGCTATATAAATATTTTAAATTGAAGTTAAAACCCTCCACACAGTACCTATGCCTAGCAATTGCTTAAGCAAGTTAAGACCATATTAGATTCAATATGCACATTTGTCTTATGGGCTAGGATAGAGGATCAAAGGTTCAGAGAAACAGGAAGAATAAACGCAATCATTTATCTCAATTGCTTGGCAAAGACTGAAAAGAATTCCTTTGGAGCGGTGGTTTCTGAATCTGGCTGCTTTTAGGTTTCATCAATGAGACAGTCAGCATCACCCTTAGACACAACTGTACACAGAGTTTTAGATAATGCTTTTGCTTGGTACATTATGCTATGTGGATTTTCTTTCGTGCCATCTGAAAAAGTAAGATATTGTGTATAAACTATGTTATGGTTGTGTATAGGTGTCCCCCCAAAGCCTCATGCAGTCATTTGGCAGCTTCTGGAATTTGTAATGGACTACTGGGGTGGGTGTTGCACCTCCCTTGGGGCAGGTGATCTGCATTTCAATGTAAAGGAAGAGAAGTTAGCTGCTTGAGCTGCTGCTACCTCTCCCTGCTCTCTTGCTTTTAGCTGCCGCCATGAAAGTTTACCCTCTGCCATGCACCACTCTGCCTTGGAGCCAGCTGAATATGGACTGAAACTTTCAGTAACTGTGAGCTAAATACACCTTTCCTTCCTTCATTTTGAGTGCCGGGCGTTTATCCAAGTGTTATGGTTTATGTCTAGTTGTTCACCCAAAGCCTTATGCAATCATGGGGTGGGGACTTCTACAGACTGAGACTTGACTCATGAGTCACTAGGATTATGTGTTTTAGAGATTATCGGTCTGAGTACTGCTGGGAATTATAGGTGTGGCCTGAGGCAGATAGGCTAAGACAGAGGGCCTGATGTAATTTAAAGAGAGACAGACTAGCACTGTTGCTCTGCTACCCTGGTTGGCTGGCTGCCTCTGTCACCATTTTGTTGCTGTTCTGCCACCATGAACTGGATGCTCTCTGCTCTGTTCCACTCAGCCCTGGGCCTGCCAAATATGGACTGAAACCTCCACAAACTGTGAGCTAAATAAACTTTTTCTTCCTTCATTTTGAGTGTCAGGTATTTGTCCCAGCAATGAGTAAAAAGTAACTAAGACACCCAGCAATGAGAGAAGAATTACTAGGACAGACTACAAAACCAAGAAGTCCTACCTGTTAATATAATTTCCACTTTTCACAGCACTGACAGCTGTACGGATAGAAGTTATAAATCCAGTGGGGAAAAGTATACCTAAAGGGTATGTCATATGGAACGAATTATATAGAGATCTTAGCTTAAGCACTTATAGCATATTACATTTTACATTAATTTTAATTATACATTTTATAAACTACTAAAGCAAACTATGTTGTAAGACTTTTTTCTCTTCTAAAAATAAATTTTATAGCAGGACACATTAGCTGGGATAGAAAGTTCCAAAATAGAAAAGAAACAACAACAAAAAAAATGTAACTTTTGTATCTGACAAGGTCAGTCAAATCCGCTCAGGATTTACACTTCTAGATCTTTTGTCTATGTCAGCCATCTGGATGAGATATCGTCATTGCTTGACCAATTTGCTCATCTTAACCATCCAGCAGAAAAGTATAACCCAGAGGTATAAAAAGTAAAGCCATATTAATATGCCAAGCTATAAAAGGCTCAAGTTAACTTCTGATATTGCCACTACTATTATGGGCTATTAGACTATATTGGGTTTTTTTGCTGAAGATACACACCTACAATATTTGAATGGTAATAGAACACCCATCTCTGACAAAACAAAACAAAAGAGGAGGATAAAAATGAAGGACCATTTTGTAGGAAAAAAAAATTATATATATACACATATATATGCATATATATGTATATATAATATGTATCTGAACATACAAAATAGTTAGGATAGATGTACACCTACTTTCTCTTAGTTCAATGAAAATAAATATTTGTACTAACAGTGTTAGACAAGATACTATGTCTATACCTTATACTCTGAATAACTACTATGAAGACAGCAATATGAAATGTATTAATTAGTGTAACTGTCTTATTAACCTGTCTTGAAATTGTCTCATTGCTGTTTCTTTCTCATTAAAAATAATTTTGAAAACAAAAAAAAGAAAACAGGAAAGAAAAAAGCAACAGAAAATCAAGCATATACATTATTTTACATTATTATATTATTGTCGGGGATTCTAACTTCAATATGCACCAATATATGAGTAAGAAACCCTGGCATCATCTATATTATGTGGTGAATTTCTTAAGTTTAGATTTTGAGTAACATTTTAGGTAATCTACCCTGTCTTAAAATAAACTCTTTGATAATGTAGTGAAAACTACTTTACATTGTCATTGTGAACTAAACTCAACAATGTAAAACAGCTTTAATTTTATGACCTACATTTATATCAGGGCCATGACGTCTATCAATTTGGAGTTATAATTGTAATGAAAAATAGAAATAAAAATGTATTTTCTCAGAAGAATAGAACATACTATGTCCAATTTTGCCATTTGTTTGTTTTGTGGTTTTACCACAAAGTGGACCATGAGAGTTCCAGTGAACAATGAAAGGCCTCCCCTTCAGCACGCAAACAGCGACTGCAAGTGGAGCGACGCTGCTCACGGGGATGGAACAAGATGCCTTCCCCAAGCTTGTATTTTGGACATTTGACCTCCTTCAAAATGGAGTGCGTCTCACCAGTATTCACGTCAGAGTGCAATGAGATCTGTTTCTAGTGACTGGTGACAGACAGACAGACAGACAGACAGACAGGCAGACAGAGGACTCTTCGTGGGAAGAAGGGAGGGAAG
>PVJA010022738.1:0-33857 GCA_004027025.1 Myocastor coypus | reverse complement strand
AAAAAAAAAAAAAAAAAAAAAGAAAGTTCAGTCACCGGGGGCCCAGCAGGATGGCTCAGTGGTCTAAAGTGCCTGCTTAGGAAAGCTCAGGAGGCTTTAGGGACCGCGGTTCGATCCTGGGCACTACATGCTGCACCAGCCCTGCCCTCAGGGCAGGCTGAGCCAGCCATAAAAATAAATAAATAAACAAAAGTTCTGAAACAAGAAAATAATAAAATAAAAAATTCTTTAAAAAAAATGAAAGTTCAGTCATCTACTGTATATCTGAACAATTAAACAGACTTTCCCAAACAGAAAATAATAAAATAAAAAATTCTTTAAAAAAAATGAAAGTTCAGTCATCTACTGTATATCTGAACAATTAAACAGACTTTCCCAAATAAAGAGTAACTTGTAATTCTACATTTCTAGACATCTTAATTACTAGCATCTAATGGCAGACATCTCTGAGAAACACTATCAAGCCAAGCACCAATTTCTGCACACCAAATGCCCATGAGCGTCCTAAACCACCTAAGATGTGCTACTGAAAAAAATTAATGGGTCTTTAGACAACTGAAAGGCAACTTTTATCTTAAATTTAAGTTGTTAAACAGGTGTGCTAATTTAATTGAACACTGTATCTAAAGCACACAAATCATTTTTGCTCTAACAAAGGCCAGAACAGCAAAGGCTCTAGATACTTGGGCCATGCTGCCTTCTGACGCTAGAAAGAGCTGTAGGCACACATTCCTTTCCACTGAAGAGAGGCAGGAGCCACCGCTTTCACTGTGTCCTCACACTACAGCCAAGAAGCTATCCCTTAAAGAAACTGAGTAACAGAACAGTGCTAACCAGAACCAGCTCAATACAGGCCAAAGTTCACATAAACTATGAAAATGCAGGTAAGAAATCTTCAGTTTTTACTATGCTGCATTACTCCAAATATCATTACAGAATGCTGATTTCAGGGCCAGAGAGATAGTTCAGTGGTATAAGCACCTACCTGGCAAGCACAAGGTCCTGAGTTTGATCCCCAGCCGAAAATAAATAAATAAATAGAATAGAATAGAATAGAATAGAATAGAATGCTCATTTCTTAAATTCTTGCTGCTATAATCAACTGAAATTTGGTCATGTACAGATTTTTCAGGGTAAAAAAACTTTGACTAAAAATTAAGAAAAAAGAGCAGGAAAAAAAAAAAAGCAGAGATGCAGAAAAATCATACAGTTCTGATTCTTACCCTAAAACTAGCAGAACACAGGAAATACACACTAGAGTTTCACATGCTGGCTAACTTAGGAAACACTGTGCGCTATTGCGTATACTGATTTTCATTACATTAGGATGAACAGTTTTGAGTAGCTTAAAAGTTCTGAGTAACATACATGACGATGTTAGATAGGTTCACTTGGCTAATAGCATTGTATAAGCAAGGTCAAATATTCCTCCAGATTTGATCTATATATATAGCTATGTATATATGTAAGTATGTATGTACATATTTATTTATTTTTTGCATGGTACTGGGGATAGAACTCAGGGCCCTGTGCTTGCCAGGCAAGCGCTTATTCCACTGAGCTATCTATCTCCCCAGCCCAGATCCCTATATATATAAAAGACTAATTTTTAAAATCTAGTCACATGAAAACCTAATGCAATCTAAGTTGTCATGCGCCTTTAAGACAAGTTCTATGGAACAAGAAGAAAAAAGCACAATAGTACAGAATAAGTCCATAACTACTTATAAATCCTATAGTCTACTACTATAATGATGAAGAGGTATGAAAATGTATAAACATGAAGGCCACATGTTCTCACAGAGTGACAATTAAAAGAGAATTACCACATATTAAAATAAATGAAATGCATGAAAAGCTGAACAATTTAAATCAATGTATTCAAGATATTTTCTATAACATAAAATATAGTCTTCAGCCTTACACTTGATGGGAAAAACATGTCTTACCATCCGTTTGAGATTTGCTCAGGAAAATTGTGCTTGCCCTTGGATGGTCAGAAGGGTTTGATTCCAAAGCTAAATCTATAGAGGAAGAAAAGAAGATGCGACAATTTAGTTCACAATTAAAATGTTGATGGTTTAAAAACAGCCATACAACAAATAGCTTTAATCACTTTTAACAGCATTTAGAAAAGGTTTTAGTTATAAAATAAAGGCAACAATTTAAAATTTTATTGTGGAACTGTAAAACTATATACATTTAGACTAAAAGCAGGCTCTAAGACTTTAAAACTTGTACCAAAATAATCTAATGTATCTTTCCAATAAATTAAATGAGTATATATCCTCCCTCTTATTTATCCAATGGAAACTTAAGTGCTGTGCTCTGTGCTAGTATTTCTACCACATTTCAGAAATAGTCCCAAATAGCTACTGATGCCCTGACCAATTTATTGGGGGTAGAAGGTAATTTCATCATGACAGATGTTAAGAGCTACATAAAGTTTCCAAATTATATAATACTTCCATAACAAACTGGTTTTCTGCCAGGCATGGTGGTGCACACTTGATATCCTAGTGCTCGAAAGGCTGAGAGGCACAAAGATTAGTGTGAGCTCCAAGTCAAATAAAGCAAAACAGCAATAAAAGAGGGCCGGGGAGATAGCTCAATAGAGTAAGTGCTTGCCTGCCTGGTTCCACAAAAATAAATAAATAAATAAATAAATAAATAAATAAGATTACAAAGAAAATGATTTTTTAAACTTTTGTCTTTAATTTCCAAAGCTAGCCTCTCATTTCTTCTGTCCTACAGTATCTCCTTGGGACTAAAGTGAGATAGAGAATCTATTTGGTTAAGACTATAAAACAGATTCTTAGATTTTGATTTTCATAATAAACATTTTGCCATTACATGGGATAAAAGTTATCTCAAGCCAGTAGTACCTTAAACAATTTTATAAGAAACTGCATGAAGATCTACATTGAATAATGGTTAAACAATACTTGTAACAGTTGAGTTGTTCTATTTCTTGAAAGGGAATTCAGTTATCAAACCACAACATAATATATATATATACATATAATATACACACACACAAATAAAAATGCACAGATATAAAACAGTGTTAAGAAAAGGGCTCACACAAAGAAATATTTTAAAAGTTGTTTCACATCTCTGAGAAGATAAGACAATGTTAGCAATCAGTAAAACAAAATGAACTGTGCACAACCTGATGGGCAGAGGTTTTTCCAGCTGTCTCTGACAGAAAGCTTTTTTTTTTTTATTTTATTCTGTATTTAGGATAGGGTCCACAGGGTCTCACTATGTAGATCAGACTTGTGGAAATCCTCCTATTTTCAGCCTCCCAAGGGCTGGGAATAGGTACATGCCATAATGCCCAGTCTCAATCACCACAGGTCGGGTCAACACTGCACACCAGGGATTGAACCTGGGCCTCTGTATTCTGCTGAAGCAGGTGCTTTAGTCTGCTGAGCTATCAGGCCAGAGCTTCTGACCAAAAGCTTCTAAAGGGATTTAGAACTACCTCCGACCAAAAAGGAGGCAGATATATTGCTGCTAGAGCTTCAAATGATACTGAACTATCAGGAAAGAGCTTATAAAAGAGCCATAGTATGTAATTCAAATTTTTAATTTGAAGTCCAGGAAAATTAACTTGTAGATTTAGAGCAGAAAGCTCACAACATACACATATATCTCCCAACTCAAGGTGTTCTACTAAATAGCTACAAACAAAATTCAAGAAGACTGGAATAAAATAAAGGACAGCACACAGAAAAAAGAAAACCTAGCTCACATGAGTCTGGCACTCCTTTCATCCAAGGTTTTAGGGTGGGCATGTGACCCAGAGCTGGCCAATCAATTGTAGCTCTCTTGAGACTCCCCAAGAACCAGGGGAGAAAAGCAGAGCTAGCCAGTGGCCAGTTAGAGTTAACTAACTTGGCCATCATGAAAGGAAAGCTTTTCAGAAGACATGAAAGGAGGGAAAAAGAACTGAGGTAGAATCCGTAGTCATTTCATTTCTGGGTCATTATACCTGAATGACTTATGAACTCTTTACTTAAACAAGGCTATTTTGATTTTATTTATTTATTTATTTATTTGTCTTTTTGAGACAGGGTCTCACTATGCAGTTCAGGCTGGCCTTGAGCTCACTTTTGTAGCCCAGGCTGGTCTCGAACTCACACCGATCCTCCTGCCTCAGCCTCCTGAGTGCTGGGATTACTGGTGTGCGCCACCACGCCCGGCCCAACAAGGCTATTTTGAGATAGTGCTTCTTCAACCTCTAAGGCAGTGGTTCTCAATCTTTCTAATGCTGTGACCCTGCAATCCAGTTCCTCATGTTGCGGTGACCCCAAACCAACAAATAATTTTGGTGGCTACGCCAAAACTGTAATTCCAAATAAATAACATTTTCCGATGGCTTTAGGTGACCCCTGTGTTTTGGTCATTCAACCCCCGCTAGGATCACAACCCATAGGTTGAGAACCGCTGCTATAAGGGATCTGGTTATTCAGCAGTACTGATGACCATACTCAAGGTACAGGTAGTCAAATGATCACTTAACAACTACCAGGAACAGAAAGTACAAATGACACAATTATGCTTTAAAACTTAAGTAATCACTACGTTTACTTTCTTTTTTATGCATGTTTTAAAAAATAACTCTTGGAGAATTAACATCATACTACACTAATATATGCACATCCATACAGTGGCACCATTACAATAACTAAATCTTAGAAACAACCCAAATGCCAATCAGCCAAGGAATGGATAAAGAGATGTTATTTTTTTAAACAAATACAATACTACTCAGCCATAAAGAAAGATAAATTTGAGATATTTCTAGGTAAATGGATACACCTTGAGACCATACTATTAATTGAAATAAATCAGACACACATGTGTAAATACCGCATTGTTTCTTTGGTGTGAGAAATCAAAACAGTAAATAAAGGCAGGAGGATTGGTGCGAGTTCGAGACCAGCCTGGGCTACAAAAGTGAGCTCAGGACTAGCCTGAACTGCATAGCGAGACCGTCTCAAAAAGACAAAAAAAAAAAAAAAAAAACAGTAAATAAGGACCGAACAGTATAATAGGTCTAGTGAAATAGGAAGAAATGGTTTTAAAAAAAGTAGAACTCCTAGGGAGAGGGGAGAAGGGAAAGAGAAAAAAATGGTAAAAGGATAAAATGGAAACAAAACTTTGCAAATGAAGTGAGGAAGAATGGTTGAATGAATGGGAGGGGATTAGAATAAAACAAGAAAACAAGATACATTAATTTGTAAAGATACAAATTTCCTATGATGAATTTTATCAATATGTATACCTAAATTATACCAATAAACTGAATTAAAAAAAAAAAAAAAAAAAAAAAAAAAAAAAAAAAAAAAAAAAAAAAAAAAAAAAAAAGGACTTGGGCAGAGGATGTAGCTCTGAGGTAAAGCATTTGCCTACTATACACAATGTCCTGAGAGTGGCCTCCAACACTGAAGGGGTAAAAAAAAAAAAAAGCACCAATAATTCTGTTTTAGTTACCCTTCACTTGTTGCTGGGACAAATACCTGACACTCAAAATGAAGGAAGGAAAGGTTTATTTAGCTCACAGTTTGTGGAAGTTTCAGTCCATATTTGGCAGGCCCAAGGGTGAGTGGAACAGAGCAGAGAGCATGCAGTTCATGGCGGTGGAACAGCAACAAAATGGCAACAAAGGCAACCGACCAACCAGGGAAGCAGAGAGTAACAGCTTGAGTCTATCTGTCTCTCTTTATATTACATTCAGGTTCTCCACCTCAGGCTCTCCACCTTAGGCTACACCCATAATCCCAGAAGTACTTAAAACTCATAATCCCAGGGATTACGAATCAAGTCTCAAACTTAGTACTAAAACACATAATCCCAGTGACTCATGAGTCAAGTCTCAATCTGTAGAAGTCCCTGCCCAATGACTGCATGAGGCTTTGGGGGGACAACTAGACATAAACCATAACACTCCTCCACCCAAAGCACATGAAAACCCTTATTAGTATACAACTTATGTTCTGTTACAGAAAAATGACTTCTACCCATTTCCAATATGTTTACTATTTAATTAATCTGTGGTGATGTAGCAAGTGTTCTATACTAATTATTCTCCTATTTGTTCAAGAATGTGGACTTCTAGAAAATTCTAAGGAAACTCAAAGTATATAGCACTTTAAAATTATTTTTTTCTCTTTAGGAAATATTTTCAAAAGTGAAGATATGACAGTAAAAGGTTGGACTGATTTAACAGCCTGAAATACAGTGCTAGGACACTGGATGGTTCCTAAAAGCACATTAGGGTATAATGCTACCAACTTCTATCCCAGCTTTGAACACTTTAACAGCCTGCTAACTTGAATGACAAACCTCAATATGAGTGTAATCTGCATATATTTAACTATGCAATTGTATCACTCTTCTGTAATTAATAATGGTATTTTTACTTTGGTGATTTTTATATCACTTATGTGTACTATAGACACTGCATCCACTAGGGCTTTAACAGTGTCACTTGTATACTGTTTTCAGAAAATACTTATTTTGCCTAAAGCCCTGTAGTTTTCTTTATAAATTCTACATTGTTCTAATGATAAATATAACACATTGCAATTCTATAGAAAGGACATTTAAACCATTAGGCAGTAAATTCTTACACACTATTATCATTTCTGCACTCTCCATGAACTATTTCTAAGACCCTAAGGAGACTGATGAATCACTCCATTGTATTTTCATTACTGTTAAGATTACCAACTAATAAGACATTAGGCCTATATGCATGCATGCATGGGCCCGGCGTGATGGCTCAGTGGTCTAAAGCACCTGCTTGGGAAAGCTTGGGCAGCTTCAGGGACCACGGTTCGATCTCCGGCACCACATGCTGCGCAAGCCCTGCCATCAGGGCAGGCTGAGCTGGCCATAAAAAAAAAAAAAAAAGAGTGAATAAACAAACAAAGGTTCTGCAACAAGAAAAAAAAAAAGAAAGAAAAAAAGAAATCCATGCATGCATGCATATGCAGACATTTAAAAGGATGTCAAGAAAATACAAACATCAATTATCATTGATCATTTGTGAAGGCTTTAAAAATAATTTTTTAAACCCATAACACTTGATTTAAACTAGGAAAATATTCTTCATCTCATGATTCAGGATTATGATTAAAACTCCATTGTAAGATCCACTCCTTTTCTATTAGTGTAAATTATAATTTAATTTGATATCTTACTGGCCTGACATAGGAAAAATCAAACTTGAAAATTTAAAATCCTTCCTTACTTTAAATGTGTTGCAGAGGAAGAAATCTTTAAAGTGTTACTACTATCCAATACTACTTTTCCCCTAGCCTTAGATTCTAAATTACAGATGAGAATGTAAAAAAAAAAAAAAAAAAACACATGCAACCTAGAATAAACAAGATGCATTACTAAAAGCTGAAAATATTAAACTTATGAAACCATATATAAGCTGTCATGAAAACATTAAAATATTAGAGCAAGTAGACAGTGATCAAGCTACTATTGATAAAAACAGCATATTTCAGAAAAAAAGAGATCAATTTTAACACACTCCATTAAAGTAGATGTCAGTAGTTTCTGAGCCCACTGCTGTGCACCTGTTTATACAAAGGCTCACTGCACTTACTGACCTGCCCCATGATCCTTGTACCATTTTATGGTCCATAATACAAACACTTGAGTCTGGTTGATCTCGCCTGAGTCCACACTGCCCACATAGCCCTGGTCTTCTCTCACTCCTGCCTGGCTGGTTCCCCTGCCACAGCCTCTGGCCGCCAATCCTCTTTAGGTTGTGCCTCTGTATCTGTTCTCAGTCTTGCCTTTTTTTTAACCCTGGTGCACATTTTAGGGATGGTGACTGAAACATGACATTTCACATACTGTAATATAATTTTCTTCCTTTATATATATTTTAGGGGCACTTTACTCAATTTTGTAAAACTTCTAAGAACATTTCTAGACTATAAGTTATTACTTCCATTTCACTGCATGTTGTCCAATGTTATCTATCATTTTAACTAACATTACCTTAATATCCTGGGGAGAAAAGGGGTGAGAGAAGAGATAGGCACTAAAGAAACCCACATGAGTCAACCTATAAATTCTATGCTGATAGACAAGCAGACCTACCAAGTTGGTATTGTACAAAACCTTGGAAAACTCAATTACTTCCTTCTCATGTAAAATAGGAATTCCTGTGCTACCTAATTCAAAACACTCATAATAAAATGAAATACAAGATTAATCTATATAGTATGTAATACACAATTACAAAGCAAAACTTTCACTAATAACCTCAAGAGCAAAACAGTGCACATTTAATATTTTAGTAGAAAACCCATACTAAAACAACATCTTTGCAAAAATATGCTTTGGCTACCTACTTAAGGGAAGTACACACACAGTCACACACAACTGCCAAGAATTCCTTCCAGTGTTTTAATAAGCAAACACAAATTATTTTCCTCCCCTTCTTTCATATAGATTATTGCATGTTCTCCCTCTGGTTTTTTCCTCCCAACACACCCTGGAGATCACTCCTTAGAGGGAAAGAGAAATCTCTTCGATTGCTTTTACAGCTCCATAGGTGCACACCTGCTCAGCTACATCCAGCCAGCCATGTGTGGATGAATCTGTTTATCAGTCCCTCATTAGACATTTGGGTTGGTACTATTTTGCTACTGAAAACACAATGAAAACTGTACAGGGACTGTTTCATATTGGCTGTGGTATACTTTTAAGATCAATTCCTTCAGGTAGGATTTCTGGGTTAAATGCATTTGCAGTGTAGTGTGCCAAATTCCCCTTGAAGCGATCAAACCATTTTGCATTTCTATAAAAAATGTATGAATGCAAACTCCTCCACAGCCTCACCAAAGATAGTACTATCAAGTTTTGGATTTTCTCCCAATAGGAGAGAAACTGTAACTCAGCTTTTGTTTGCATTTCTCTTATGTGTGGAGAAATGCTCAAACATCCCTTTTTTGTCACTTGTCTGTTCATATCTGCCTCACCTATTTTTAGGTTCATTTCTTTAAATCTGCCTGTTTTAGGTAATAGGCTCACATTTTCTCCCAACCACTCTTGCTCTCTCTCCTGTGAACCACAGCACCAGGACGCTTGCTGGTCGATCTCCCTGTTTGCACTGATGCCTGTGTCAGCAGCTGACTGGACTTTCTTTGTTTTGGTTTTTTTGGTACTAGGAATCAAACTTCAGGACCTTGCACTTGCCAGGCAGGCTAGTATATCCCCAGCCTGACTGGACAGTTTAAAGGACATATTCTCAGACGTGTAATTTTCCGAAGTTTTCCTATTACAAAGTCCACATTTTTGGTCAGAGCACACAAAAGCCTCAACCTGCCAACTTCCTCCTTAAATCTGGTTCACTTTTGCTGCAGCCATCCTCCACTTCTCATTCACATTCAGAGAAATCTGAAAAGCCACCCCTCTACAGGGAAGCATGGGAACCTACAGGAGCTCACTTTCAGAACTGCCCAGACAGCCACAAGGACAGCCACCTTTCCTAACTGTTTTCTTCCCTAAACATTTCCTGATTTTAGCTTCTCACTATCTCAAAACCCCAAATTCTTGAATATTTAGGTACTATCTAGCACTCCTGTTCTAAAATAGAAGAGTAAGGGGTTTGGGTGGGGTCTGTTTTATAGGCCATTGCCTGCCACTCAGGGATGCTCAAACAAGCATGTTCCAGTTGCTTCAAGTACTTTTCTCCAAGTTTCTTCCAATGCTGGGTCCTGATCTATTGACCAAGATGAGCGTTGTTTTAACTCCTCTTAGAGTAATAACTATTTAGAATTATAGACATGAGATAATGGCTTTATTATAAAACCTAAAAAGAGGAATTCTAATGTCCATTGAAAAGCCAACGGTTAAAAAAAAGAAAAGCCAATGGTAACTTTAATTTGAACATTTAACATTTAAATACCTTAATTACAAAATGACTCACTCTATGAGCTTAAAGACAATTCATTAGCCATAAAATGTATGTCCTCCAAACCAAACTTTAATGGGGTCTTGTATAGTTTTATTATAAAACATGCCCAGTTTTTATAAGGGACAGGTAAATGATGACCCAACCATTCAAAGGTATACTAAACACCTATAAAAAGGCATGGGGATACAGCAGTGGCAAGGACACATTTTGGAGCACCCTATAGTCACCAAGCACTGTTCTAGAAGTTCTGTGTCATTATTTTGTCAAGATACAAAGCAGTACATATGTGATCTCACATTTACAAATTAAACAGAATATTGTACTTATATGCACATAAAGTTTTGAAACATTCCCTGAGAAGTTGGGAGAGTAAAAGGGGCTGGGGGATAGTTCAGTAAAATAAGCGTTTGCCTGGCAAGTGCAAGGCTGTGAGTTCAAACCCCAGCCCTTGAAAGAAAAAACAAACAAACAAAAAACTCCTTTTAAGGGGCTGGGGAGATAGCTCCATGGCACAAATGCCTACCTGGCAAGTTCAAGGTCGTGAGTTCAAACCCCGGTCCCGCAAAAAAAAAAAGAAAAAAGAAGTTGGAGAGTAACAATTTTGGACTAATGAGAATGAGATCATGCAATCTTTTTGTTTCATTTTGTTTTGCTCTGCTTTGTTTTGGGTTTTTTGCTGGACCAGGGTTCGAACTCAGGACCTTGCACTTGCCAGGCTGGCACTTGTGCCATGGAGCTATCGCCCCAGCCTCAGACCTTGCTATCTTATTTTATGTTATTAATATTACCGTTATGTTAGAAATAATGTTAATAGCAAAGCAGTAAAAAAACATCAATTCTATCTGAAGTCTGCTGCAGGTTACTAGGAATATCTCTGAAATGACATGTGTGAAGGTGAAAAACAGAGTATCTTCTATGTTTAATTATATTTAAGAAATCAAAATTCAATTCTTGTTTTTTTTTTTTATTTTATTTATTTATTTATTTATTTATTTCTTGTTTCAGAACCTTTATTTGTTTATTCACTCATTTTATGGCCAGCTCACCCCGCCCCAAGGGCAGGGCTGGCGCAGCATGTGGTGCCGGGGATCGAACCGCAGTCCCTGAAGCCGCTTAAGCTTTCCCAAGCAAGCGCTTTAGACCACTGAGCCATCCCGCCGGGCCCCTGTTTTTTTTTTTTTTAGAACCAGGGATCAAACTCAGGACTTTGCACCTGCCAGGCAGGCACCTGTGCCCCTGAGCTATCTCCCTGGCCCCTCAAAATTCAATTTTTTATTTTAGAAGTTGCTTTATATCTAGGCACATCTCAATTTGCAGGGAAAAGTGAAATACAGACAAAAAAGCAAATGTGTCTATACTTTACATTTGGTGTTCTGACACTGTTTCTATGGAGATTCAGGAACAGCCAACTACTAAAATTGAGGTTTCTCAGCATTTACTGAATGCCAAAAACTTATTTTTTCCTTGCAGTATTAGGGATCCAACCCAGGACTTTATGCATGCTAAGGAAATGCTCTACCAGTGAACTATATCCCTAGCCCTAAAAGTTTAATTTTAAAGGACAAATTGAAATGCAAACTTAACTGCTTTGTAAGTAACACAGAACAACAAACTCTAGACTCATACGCTATTTTTTGGATTTTCTGACTTAGCACTTACTGGTAAGTATCCCAGTCCTATATTTACTTCCTTTCTTGCTGGCTTCTCCTAATGCTGCACTGTGCCAAACATTCTCTGCTTCAGAACAAACCCATACAGCTCATTAGGCCAGGCCATTTCATTGCATCAACTTTTTTACTGTTATCTTTTTTTTTTTGTCTTTTTGAGACAGGGTCTCAGTATGCAGTTCTGGCTGGCCTTGAACTCACTTTTGTAGCCCAGGCTGGTCTCGAACTCGCACCGATCCTCCTGCCTCAGCCTCCCGAGTGCTGGGATTACAGGCGTGAGCCACCACGCCCGGCTGTTATCTATTAAAATAAATGCACAGACATGGGACACAGTTACCTTTGAACTTTGTGAAAACCTTAAATGAATACATTCTAAGAAACAGGTTTATAGATAAAATATACATGCAGTCTAAAAAGTTTTCCTTAAGAATTAATTTGACACATCTATCACTTTCACAGTCTCAGTTAGGAGGCGGCCAGAAGCTGCCTCCTGTAACACCCATCTCCACTACTTTATCAGCAATGCAGGGAGAAAATATACAAGCTTACTCTATATTTGGAAGAGCTAAATGGACTTACTCCGTCTTCATTCAGGAACAATGGTGTTACCTAGAATTATTTTTACCTAGATTGGTTTCTTTCCAAAATTCCAGGGTAAGAACCAAGTCCTCGCCCTCCCCCGTCCCTGCGGTTTAGTCGGGAAGAACTTTCCTTTTATTTCAACATTCTTAGCAGCTGAGCTGAGATCCACAGGCAGGCGAGGGGGAGGAAAAGAAAGGGAGCCATAGCAACAAACCCTCCAGGAGCGCATGGCCAGGCGCTTTAAGTCGCAAACCTTTCCAGCACTCACAAAAGCCTAAACCTTGTCGAGCGAGAGACAATTGCACGGACAATCCAGATAAATGAAGTCTGTGACGTGTCCAGAGTAGAGCTGGAGATAGAACAGTCCAAGTGGGAACCGTAGGGTAATCAGAACTCTGCGGGTAAACTTTTCTTTTGTGGGAGGGGGGAGGGGTTCGCAGCCCTGACAGTATCATTTAAACCCTTCACGGTTATTTTAAGGTTCCCTTCCCTTTTCTTTTTTCTTTTCTTCTGTGCCCAAATTATAGTTGGAAGAGATAAACCAGCTTCTTAAAGAGACAACGTAGAAGTGCTGTGGCAACCTCTATATGAACTTAAATTTTAAACTCTTCAAACGGTTAACTCTGCCTGTGGTCATCAGTTATCTTACCCAGTGGGAAAAAGGGCAAGTACCATCTGGATAGGTAAGGACAAGCAGATGGGGAGGATGCTCTAAAGTTGGTGGACCAGAATTTTCCCTCAGAAAAGAGACCAAAAAAGTCCCACAGGACGAAGTAGGAGTTACCAACAGAAAAGGTCCCAGACTGAGATGGAATGGGGACCTAAAAGGGGTCAACTGCGCGTTAGAGAAGGGGTGGGTGGCATAAACCTTGCCGGTCGCAGCAGGGAAGGAACGATGACCCGGACGAGGTCGAGGAAGGCTGCCCCCCCTCCCCGGTGCCCAGCTCCGGGCAGGAAGGAGCCCGAGGCAGCGGCCACCTCCCTGGAGTCCCGCAGAGATGCGCCCGCTGCCTCTTACCTTCAGGCATCTCCCGGTCGCTGATGTGCTGCAGGTGGTGGCCCTCGCCGGCGCCGAGATCCAACTCCGGGGGTTCTACGGCCGCAGGCACGGGCGCTCCCCCCACCGCCACCGCGTCGCCGGCTGCCGCCTCGTAAGTCTCCGACTCATAGTTAGTCTCGGTCGGCCCTTTACGCCTGCCCAGCTTAGGGCTGGCACTAGGGGACACGCAACAGGTCAGCGTGTTCCCCATGGGCGCCTGCACTCCTCTCCGCCGTCGCCGGCGCCTTCACGCTGCCCCAGCCCCGCGGCGCTCGGCGGGCGCCCCCTCCCCCAACAATGGCGCGGGCGGCCCCGGGCTATGCCAGGGCTGCGCCGCGCGCACCGCCGCCGCCTTGCCCGCCGTCCGCTCGCCGCACGCCCGCCCCGCTGCCCGGCTCCGGGCAGGGCTCCGGCCTCGGCCGCGCCGCCGCCGCCGCCACCTCCACGCCACCGCCGCCTCCCCAGAGCTGACTTGACTGTGAGGGCGGCGACCAGCCCGGCTTATTTAAAAGGGGTGGGGACCCGGCTAGCGCTGGAAGCACAGCCACTGCCTGCAGAGAGCGCAGTCAGAACTCCTCCTTTTTCCGCCGCCACCTCCCAAGAGAAAGCCCTTACGCCAGCACCCGCCAACCGGATCGCAACCTTCTGTCACGTGGCTAGAGTCAGCCAATCTTAAGCAGGCTTCCCTCCACGCGCCCGCCCACGCCCTTACGTCACAGAGCCTGCTTGGCCCTCGGCCGCCCCACCCCTCGCTTGGGTCGGGACTCGGCTCCCATTCATCCCTAGCAGCTGAGGCGTTTGGTGGATGGATGAAGCGTGTCTGGGTAGACAGACTTTACGAAAAGCCTCAGCTCTGTTTTGTCCGAGTCTGACAACTTTCATTTGCCGCTGAAGTTAGTTAACCTCCGGACTGGTGGCCGACTTTGCAACTAAAGGCTCCTCTCCAGCCTCGGTTCCCTTCCGCCTGCAACTTGACGGTAGCAAGCCCTGGGGCTCTGGAGCTGCGCTTGGTAGACAGTTATGACTGTGTGTCCTGAATAGAGCCCGAGGAGCCATCGGACATCGCTCCCTTATTTCCTCGCTTGTAGCTTGAGGACCACAAGGGTCCTTCACAGCTCGATTCTCTCGCCAGTTTCTCACTAACAGCAGGAGTTTCCAGATTTTCCTCCTGTTACTAACACTTCATAAAGCATAATCTCCTTCAAAGCTGAGAAGCATCAAGTGGAGTAGCAAGGTCCTAATTCCATAAAGATAATAAGGGACCGTTAACATTTAGCATTATGTGCCCAGTACTGTTGTCACAGAGACAGTTTTTTGTTTTGTTTTATTTTGTTTGTTATCTTGTCTTTTTGAGGCAGGGTCTCGTTATGCAGTTCAGGCTGACCTTGACCTCACTTTTGTAGCCCAGGCTGGTGTCCGAACTCCACACCAATCTTCCCGCCTCAGCCTTCCAAGTGCTGGGATTACAGGGGTGCGCTACCACACCCAACTCACAGAGATAGTCTTTTAACCCTCGAAAGCAATCCCATCTTAAATTGTGCAGACGAGATTTGAAGTACAGAAGACAGGTAACTTCTCCAAAGGTCACATGACTGCTCTGGGTGAGGCTGGGATAATGTGGGTCTTAGGTAGCCTAGTTCCCCATAAGCGCTTTGTCTTGATTATGTGAAAGTAAAGGTAGAAGTTAAACTGGGAGTGGTGGGAGAGTGAGTGAATATTGGGGCTTATTTTGTTTTAAGCAAGAGCGGTTTTTCATTTGGATTTGAAGTGCCTGCTTTCACTAAACATTAAGTTCCATCTAGGTGCCAAACACTGTGCCAGAAACAGTCCCAACCCTCAGTGAGTCAGGCAGATCAAAAACAAAGGCTTGGGGAGTCTGTCCTCTGAGGTCACACTGCTGGTATGCAAGCCCAGATCTGACTCTAAAGCAGATGCCTAAGCAGAGTTTGAATTTTAACCTAGAAATGTAAGTCATTCAATCATGTGAAATTAAGATGTCACTATCAGAAAAGTTTGTCATGAGCTTACTCTTTTTAAATTTTTTATTTTATTTTATTTTTTTCTTATTTCGGAACTTTTGTTTGTTTGTTTATTTATTTATTTTTATGGCTGGCTCAGCCTGCCCTGAGGGCAGGGCTAGTGCAGCATGTGGTGCCGGGGATGGAACCGAGGTCCCTGTGGCCGCCCAAGCTTTCCCAAGCAGGCGCTTTGGACCACTGAGCCATCCTGCCGGGCCCCTGTTGTTGTTGTTTCCTGCTAAGTAGCACATCAAAGTGGAGCTGTCTAAGTGAAAGTTAGCTATAAATCTCTGCAAGCTGAGACCAGTTGGTGACACTCCAATTTATGCTTTCAAAAATAACACATCAACTAACTCAAACCAAAACAGCAGTTGGGAGAAATTTCCTAAAACTTGCATACTGACAGTCTTACTTTTCTTAGCAACTACTTTCATGGATCAACTTGGAATCTATAGTTTTAGGAAATGGGTTATCTTTTATTTAAAAAGTTTTATATAATAAAACTTAAATGAAATCAACAGTTAATTGTTGCATTTTTATCAGAGAATATAGAAAGTAGTTGAAATCATGTGTGTCGAAAAGGTTAAGATAAAAGGAAATAGCGGAGCCGGGCGTGGTGGCGCACGCCTGTAATCCCAGCACTCGGGAGGCTGGGGCAGGAGGATCGCTGTGAGTTTGAGACCAGCCTGGGCTACAAAAGTGAGCTCAAGGCCAGCCTGAACTGCATAGTGAGACCCTGTCTCAAAAAGACAAAAAAAAAAAAAAAAAAAAAAGGAAATAGCGGAGGGAAGAAAGGAGACTCAGAGAATAGCAAGATTGAAGTGTGATGAAGCAAAGCCTAGAGAGGTGAGCAGGGGACATCACGTGACATGAGTTGACCAGATGTGGCTGATCACGTGAGTCTCATAAGAACAGAAACTGTGTCTTCTTATTTCTGCAGCAGCAGCACCTGGCACAGTGCCTGACCAGTGGGCACTCAATACTTATTACCCTAATGAACAGTCACATGCTGCCGGGAAGCCACCCCACACCATTGGTGATGGCAGCTCTGGGCTTGGGAATGTGTGTGAGAACAGGCCAGCAGCCAGTGGGAAGGGACATGAATAGCTGGAGAGTAAGCCAAGCAGGAACTGAGGGCGTCTCCACCTAAACCACTGACTGGGAAGGGAGATGTGGTCCATTTGAAAGAGAGATGTAATCTAAAGAAGTTTTCTCTTTGTAAGATGGGAAGAATGTATGATACTGTGCTAAAGAGTAAGAGCCAGTGGAGAGAAGAATGTTTTGAATTTAGAGGGAGGGGAAAATACAGGAAGCAAAGTTTCTTAGGAAGGCAGAAGTGGGATAGATCTACCTTAAATACAAAAGCCAGGAAAAAGTTAGGCCTGGTTGCACTGAAATTCCATCATGCTGGGAGGCTGAGGTACAATGATCTTCATTTAAGTTCAGGTTGGGCAACTTCGTGGTTTACTGAGACACTGTTTCAAAAGAAAAAATAAAAGGGCTGGGGAACAAAAGCAAAAAAAAAAAAAAAAGCAAAGAAGAGAGCCGGGTGTGGTGGTGCACGCCTGTAATCCCAGCACTTGGGAGGCTGAGGCAGGAGGATCGGTGCGAGTTCGAGACTAGCCTGGGCTACAAAAGTGAACTCTAGGCCAGCCTGAACTGCATAGTGAGACCCTGTCTCAAAAAGACAAAAAAAAAAAAAAAAAAAAGAAGAAGAAAGGACTTACATGATCATAGAGATATTTATGCTGGAGGAGATGTTTAGAAAGAATTTATTTGAAAATCCACTCTGGGAAAGGGGCAAATATAGCCAGGAGTTGTGGCACATGCTTGTAACCACAGCTACTCAGGAGACCGAAGCAGTAGGATCTAGAGATAAGGCCAGCCTTGGCAGAGTCAGTATAGTCAGACTGTCTCTAAATAAAAAAGGGCTACAAACATAGCTTGTGGTAGAGACCTCAGCTACCTTGCACAAAGATGTGGATTTAATCCTAAGGACTGCAAAAATAAAATGCAATTAGATGTACAGAAATCTATGCTTCACAGAAGCCTGATAGGCTCAACAAAAATCAAATATAGTTTACCCCCCTTATCTGAGAGATAGGATCATGCATACCAAAGTCCAAGAATGCTGAAATTCCTTATATAATGACAGCATATTTATATGTAATCTGCATATTTATGCTCCTGCATACCTTAAATCATGTATATTATGATATAACAATGTAATGTATTGGGGACTTGCAAGGTAGTTCCATTGATTAAAGCACATGATTTGGCAAGCTCAGGTGTCAGGGACCATGGTTCCGTCCCCACCCCCACATGGAGCATGAGACCTGCCCTTAAGGCAATCTCAGCTAATTGGAATAAAAAAAAAAAAGAACTGGAAAATATAATGTATTAAAAATGTTCAACATCTGGGGCCCGGCGGGATGGCTCAGTGGTCTAAAGCGCCTGCTTGAGAAAGCTTGGGCGGCTTCAAGGACCGTGGTTCGATCCCTGGCACCACATGCTGCACCAGCCTTGTCCTCGGGGTGGGCTGTCGGCCATAAAAATGAGTGAATAAACAAACAAAAAAAGGTTCTGAAACAAGAAAAAAATAAAATTAAAAAAAAAATGTTCAACATCACTGGCCATTTGAAAAGTGCAAGTTAAAACAACACTGAGAAGCTTTTTTCCAAGCCAAAGGTGAAGAAGGAAGCCCCTGTTCCTCCTAAAGCTGAAGCCAAAGCAAAAGCTTTGAAGGTCAAGAAGGCCATGCTGAAAGGCATCCACAGCCACAAAGAGAAGATATGAACATCACTTAGCCTTCTGTCCAGAGACACTGGGGCTCTGGAGGCAGCCCAAATACTTTTAGAAGAGTGCTCCCAGGAAAAACAAGCTTGACCATTCTACCATCATCAAATTCCCCCTGACCACAGTGTCAGCCATCAAATAGATTGAGGACAACAACACACACCTGTTCATTGTGGATGTCAAAGCCAAAACACACCAAATCAAACAAGCTGTAAAGAAGCTCTGTGACATCAATGTTGCCAAGGTCAATCAGGCCTGATTGAGAGAAGGAGGCATACATTCACCTGGCTCCCAATTATGATGCATTGAATGGTGCCCACAACATTGAGATCATCTAAACTGAGTCCAGGGGCCCGGCGGGATGGCTCAGTGGTCTAAAGTGCCTGCTTGGGAAAGCTTGGGAGGCTTCAGGGACTTCAGTTCGATCCCCAGAACCACATGCTGCGCCAGCCCTACTCTTGGGGTGGGCTGAGCCAGCCATAAAAATGAGTGAATAAACAAACAAAGGTTCTGAAACAAGAAAAAAAAAATAAATAAATAAAAATAACTAAACTGAGTCAAGCTGGCTAATTCTAAATACATACTTTTTTTTTTTCCAGAAAAAATATAACACTGAGATTCCATCTCCAGAAAAAAATGGCTATCTTCAAGAAATCAAATTACAAATTCTAGAGAGGCTGCAGAAGAAAAGAAATACTTCACCATTGTTTCTAGGAATATAAACTAGTACAACCATTATGGAAACAGTGTGGTGATTCTTCAAAAAACTAAAACTAGCAGTTGCATTTGACCCAGCTATTCCCCTTCTAGGTATGTTCTTCAAAGAACTAAAGACATCATTTATTATAAGGATAAATGCATATCCATGTCTATAGCAGCACAATTCAAAAATAGCTAAAACTTGGAAGTAGCCTATATGTCCATTAACATGAGCAGATAAAGAAAATAGAAAATGATTCTGCCATAAAGATGGGTAAAGTTGAATTGAATCATTTGTAGGAAAATAGGTACATCTTGAAGTTATTACATTAAGTGAAGTAAATACATGCTTAAATATTGCATGGTTTCTCTTATATATAAAAGAACATAAACATAAACATAAACATGGTGGTGCATGCCTGTAATCTCAGCACTTGGGAGGCTGAGGCAGGAAGATCATTGCAAATTCGAGACCAGCCTGGGCTACAAAATGAGTTGGAGGCCAACCTGAATTGTATTATAGACCCTGTTTCAAAAAGCCAAAAAAAAAAAAAAAAAGAGAGGGAGGGAGAGCATATGTAAAGTATAAAATAAAAGACACACAACAGGAAAGAAAAGAAAAAAAAAGTAGCCGGGCGTGGTGGCGCACACCTGTAATCCCAGCACTCGGGAGGCTGAGGCAGGAGGATCGATGTGAGTTCGAGACAAGCCTGGGCTACAAAAGTGAGCTCAAGACCAGCCTGAACTGCATAGCGAGACCCTGTCTCAAAAAGACAAAAAAAAAAAAAAAAAAAGAAAGAAAGAAAAAAAGGTTACTGTAATCCAACATAGGCAACCTATCTAAAAGGGTACCTTGATTAATATAGTTGTTTCATGTCTTTTATATGCTTTTTCTGTTATCTATTTGGCTGTTAATCTATGTTTATGATAGTCAACTTGATAAAAACTTAGAAGCAAATAAAAAATGTTGGCAGAAAAATAAGAAAAATAAAGAGAAAAGAAAAAATTTATGATATATACATAATACAATGCAAATGCCATATAAATATTATTCTGTATGGTTTACAGAAAAATGACAAGCAGAAAAGTCTGTATGTGTTCTGTAAAGAGGAGATATTTTCCAAATATTTTCAATCCATAGTAGGATTAACCCATAGACGCAGAACCCATGGATCCAGAGGTTTGACTGTGGTGTGTCCCTCAAAATGGATAAATTGGAGAGAATTTTGAGCAAAATATAAGGAACTCAAGCACAGACAGATATATCATAAAAGTAGAAAATGAAGCCGGGCGTGGTGGCTCATGCCTGTAATCCCAGCACTCGGGAGGCTGAGGCAGGAGGATTGGTGTGAGTTCGAGACCAGCCTGGGCTACAAAAGTGAGCTCAGGACCAGCCTCAACTGCATAGCGAGACCCTGTCTCAAAAAGACAAAAAAAAAAAAGTACAATTTGCCGGGCGTGGTGGCGCACGCCTGTAATCCCAGCACTCGGGAGGCTGAGGCAGGAGGATCCGTGCGAGTTCGAGACCAGCCTGGGCTACAAAAGTGAGCTCAAGGCCAGCCTCAACTGCACAGTGAGACCCTGTCTCAAAAAGACAAAAAAAAAAAAAGTAGAAAATGAGACTAGTTATTTTCTCTAGATATTTAAAAGAAATGGCAAATATATTTTGGGGATAGTAAAAGAAAATTAGGGAGAAAATGATATGTAGTTCCAAAAAAGAGTTCACAAAAATGGCAAGAAAGAGTGTTGTTCTCTGAATCAGAAGAAAAAAATCACTTCGAAAAGCAGGGAAGCAGAGCTTTTTAATTTTGTTTTATTTAAAAGATTCGACCAAGGGGCCTGGCGGGATGGCATAGTGGTCTAAAGAGCCTGCTTGGGGAAGCATGGGCGGCTTCAGGGACCGCGGTTCGATCCTGGGCACCACATGCTGCGCCAGCCCTGCCCTTGGGGCGGGCTGAGCCGGCCATAAAAATGAGTGAATAAACAAAGGTTCTGAAACAAGAAAAAATTGAAAATAAATAAATAAATAAATAAATAAAATAAAAATTCTTAAAAAATAAAGATTCGACCAACATTTAGTAACCCCAAACACATAATTTTTAAAGTGTGGTAAAGTGTAGTGAGTGAGTCAGTGTTTGAGAAGTTCAGTCTCAGGAACCGACATCTAGTTAAGGCCTCAGGAACCGACATCTAGTTAAGGCCTCAGGATCTAGTGACTGCACTCCATGACAATAGCAATAATGTCATCTGAAATGCTAGCAATGTCATTAGAAACCATTTGGGATGATTCTTTGAGAAGACATCTAAGATCAAGTTCCAAAATAGTGCCTACATTTAACAGACATACACAAAAGTAGATACACATGACCTTGAAAGCTTAACAATTTAAAACTTGCTAAGCAGAAAAATACTGAAAGCATTGCTTTGAAGATCTTTTATTTGTTTCCTTTGGAAAGCATTAAGGAGGAAGAAAAAATCCCCATCCTTCTGTAAGAGCAACAATTCTGGGAGACCGAAATGGGGAATAAACAGAAATAATATGATTTGAATTAGGCAAAAGTTGGGTTCTGTGGAAGAAGCTGAGTTTTAGCCTATACGGGCTGGGTTACACCCACTTAATCATCTATTCACTCAATAATGTTTGTGCTGAGATCCTTAGTATGTGTCACACACTGTTTAAGTATGGGGTTGTCCTTTTGATCGAAATAATGTTCCTACTCTCAAGAACCTTATCTTCTACCAGAGGGCACAAAAGGTGGTATTACCCATGGCTTCCACTCTCCCAGCTACTGTGTCTTCATTCTAACCTGCAAAATGGGGGAAGAGAGATTGCTCAGTACATTCACATAATGTTGGTTTACATCTTAGAGAGATGGCCATATCTAGCTGAAAGGGAGGCTTAGGAGCATAAATTTTATTTTATTTTATTTTATTTTATTTTATTTTAAGGAAGGGTTTACAGGGTGTTTGGGGTCTCACTATTAGATCAGATTCATAGTGACCTACCTGTTTACAGCCTCCCAAGAGCTAGGATTATGCCCAGTCTCAACTGTTGTCTCAGCGCTCCCCGGGGGGCAGGGCCAGTTTGGCAAACTTAGGGATTAAACCCCTGGGCCCTGCACCTGCTTGCAGGTGCTTTAATCCACTGAGCTATTTGGCTAGCCCTAGGAACATAAATTTTAGATGATAAATGCAGAAGAAACCATTAGATTTTAGAATGCAAGTTATCTTTCTATCCTGTCATCTGTAAGGAAAGATTAGAGAAGTTTCGATTTATTCAAAAGTGAGCATGATGAAATTTCAAAACTTTTAGAAAATACATATGAAAAACCTATATAAGATATTTTATAGACTGGGCATGGTGGCACATATCTGTAATCCCAGCACGTGGGAGGCTGAAAACAGAAGAATCACTATGAGTCCAATCTGAGTAGTGAGACCCTGTAGATCCTGTACTAAATACAAAAAGAAAGGAAGTTTATAATGATGTCAAGCTAAGAGGATAGAAAAAATACAGAGAGACTTAAACTATAGCATGAATCTAAGTTAGAGGCAAAAAGATGGCAGTCTGGTGATCAAGGTTATATATTGTTCTTCTTACTTTGGTTTCCATCTTTAGGGCCATGTGTATCATATGTATGTGTGTGTGTGAATGTATATATGTATAATTTTTTTTCTGGACGAATCTGTGGTCATCATCATATTCTCAAAGTAGGCTGCAAACAAAATATCAAGAATTATTACCATAACCACTATGAATAACTTGTATCAGTCATAATTTCAGAGCATTATAGTTCTGAGTTTTTCAGTAAAGCTGGGCCTTTCATGATGTTAGAAAACTGTCCAGTACGGCCTCCATCTGCCTTTTTCCATTCCTCAGCTATTCTCACAGTGTGCAGGGTTGATTTTTGCCAAGTGAATCATTTGAGCTAAGATTGCTAATTATTTGAAGTGATGCTTTGAGAAAATAATTAAAAGCATGTTAGTGTCCCTTATCACAGAGCAGATAATGCCCACGAGTTAGGTGAAATCTACTCCTAAATGTCTACTAGAATAAGAGGCTCTTTGGGAATAGAACAGCATTTCAAACATCAGGGGATTTTACAAGATAAACTCTAGGGAGAGGCTTCAGTTTTAAGTGAGACTGAGAGCTTCCTAGTGCTTTCTTGAGCACTTTACTCTTCTCCATCCCAGAAGGTTGGCTTGCATCTGATTCCATTTGTCCAGTGCTATAGAAAAGCTAGTCTTCCTCAGCCTACTTCTACTTCTGCAGACCACCTGCAGGTGAGGAAAGAAATGTGCAGTTCGGGTGCCTGGTTTTCCAAAGCAGGTCCCAGCTCTTCTCCCAGCTGGATGGAAGGTGCCAGTGTACTCTCTAGCAACAAGCTTTATAAGAGAGCTCTCCCTTCCACTTGCCCAGGAAGCCAGCTCACTGCACACTGCACCCTGGAACAAGACCAAGTATGAAGAGGGAAAGAAATGGAGTCTGTTGTTCTCACCCTGATCCTGTCAATGCTCTACCCACCACACACCCTGCACTTCATGTAAAACTCTTGCTCAGCTCCAATGGCATTATTCCTGTTTACTCCTGCTTGTTCTCCAAGACTTGTCACTGTCATAGGAGGATAGTTATTTCCCCTCCACTTGTTTCATTTGTGTGATATCTTAGTGCTTATCACAAGTGACAACTTCTCTCTTAAAAGGAATGCCTGGCTAACCAGATGAGGGTTCTCTCTTGCTTTAGAGCCATTTTCTGGCAAGGGTGTAATATGTTGCTTTGGTTTCTTCTATAAGTCTTTTTGACAGCAGCCTTTTCAAATCAGACTGACATTAGAAAAGTAGTGCTAGAAGAGGAGGAGGAAAGGGTGAGGAGGAGGAGGAAAGGGTGAGGAAGAGGAAAGAGTGAGGAGGAGGAGGAAAGGGTAAAGAGGACAGCAGGGAAAAGTTTTTATCCAAGTTTATATCCTAGAAACAAAGTTCATAGATTTCAGGCTATGATATGTTTCTCATATTGGCTGTATTGCCTTACTAGCAAAACAATGTTTTTCTTTACTGCATGAAGCTCCCTCTGCAGTACCTCTAGAATGTCTCTGTCCAAAGGAATTAGGAGAGAAGTCAGATGAAGGTAGAGGCCATGAGCCTCATCTTAACAGAAACAGGAAGCATAGTAAATTAAAACCACAGTGCCCACCAACTTAGGTAGCATCTGATTGCAGCAAGGCCTGGCTCTTGCTGAGTTGGCCTGGCTTCTGGAGGGTGCCCTTCCCCTTCTGTGAGGTGCTGATGAGTAATGCTGGACCTCCACTGAGCACTTCCTTCTTAGTTACACTGGTCACACAGATGAAATACAATATGCCCATGAAGACAGTAGAGTGATTCTATAATCAGGATTCTGCCCAAGTGGGGCCAAGAGAGAGTCTGAGACCATAGCCCAAGTACCCAAACCAGCGCTGAATTATTTCCAGCGCTGAATTATTTTAGAGTGAGCTCTAAAATTCAGAACTGGAAACTGTGTAGTTGCTGCAGCTGTACTAATTTTCTGAAGTTTGGGTAGAACATGCCCTCCTCTGTAGTGCTACCAAGGCTGTGAGATTCTCTCCATCTTGAGTGTAATCAGCTTCTTCTGTAAACCCTTACATCACATTGTAGGATGAGTGTTTTCTTTTCTGACCACCCTGTAGACATGTCCTCATGGCTGAACAATGCTTTAAAAAAAAAAAAAAAAAAAAACTCCAACCTGAAGTACAGCCCCTGCATTCAGGACCTGAGATTAGGAAATTAGGCAGGGTGCAGTGGAGACTGTGCCTGTGCCCTGGCGATGGGATGGCTCCCTGGGGTCCTGTGTCTGGAGGGCCAGTTCTGGTTGTTCCTAGCTTCCCCAGCTCCCACCCATGTCATATGAGGCTGAATGTCACTGATGGTTTCTTCACTGCAAATAAGATCCCTGATTTATGAAGCCTGAGACATCTGGGAGGGGCACAGTGGCCTTCCACTAGCCGGACTTCCTACAGAACACAGCTATGCAATCCCAGTGTGGCCCACATGTCCATAAACACATTCATGTAAAAACTGGGGGAAGGAAGGGGAGTTGTATTGAGCTACATTCCCTCAAAGAAAAAAGCTGAATTCTTCACCACGCTGAATCACTTCTCTACAACTAGGTTATGCTAAAATTACCCTAGTGAAATCTAAATCTTAGGTACTGTATATTGTCTAACCCCTTCCACCATTAGCCTGTAGGTTTTTCAGTTGCTACATAGAGCATAGATTTCTACAGGTGCTTTCAGAAACATTTTCACAGAAGCAATTCTGTGACCTTCCACACATTAAATCAAACTGAAAATACAGGGAAATGTATACACTAAGAATATCACTTTTTTAGTGATTACCTTTACAAAGCATCTTAGAATTTATGGTTTCATCAATAGACAAGTCTTGCATAAAATAAAACAAGATGTTAAATGTAATTTTTGCTGCTTCTTATAAAAATGGGATGCATATATTGGGGAATACTTTACATGTGAGTAATCTAATACCCACAAATATCCCATGAATGGATGATGTGAAAGTCCCTGAGGGCAACTCCCAACTGGGGTCCTTACCACAGAAAGTTGGTTCTTTTTCCTGGGGCATAGTGGGGTGCTGGCTGATGCCTGTTTGCCAAGTGAGCATGCCAAGGTCACATGTGCTCCTGAAGTATAGAGGAGGGTGTGCAACATCTGCAAAACCTGCTTAGTATGATTTTGGGTAGAAATCATGCTTTGCTGGCATTTTCTGTTACTATAAAAGAATAGGATGAATCCTGCCGCTCAAGAGTCCTCAGTGATATCAAAGAGCTGTGATTAGGTATTGTTTATGGCATAAAGGAATAAACAAGGTTGGAAAACCACACAGTCCCTCATTAGTACCCTAAGGGGCCCTTCACTGAAGGCTAAACAATCATGCAATGAGCAGTGTTGGTTCTGAGGGGAAGATCATTTACATAATTAATTATAGTTAAGAAGTAGTCATGATTACGATAATTAATAGTCTCCTACCTTCAGGTCATAGGCTGGAAGCAGTGCTTTTCTGAGTTAGAATGGGGTCTGAGACAAAGTAAAAGGCAGTAGTAATTTCCTGTCCTTATTGTAATTGTTGATATCTTGTGCATTATAGATTTTTACAAAATTTCTATTTTAAAAACATTGCACTTGAAGCCGTGCGTGGTGGCTCACACCTGTAATCCCAGCACTCGGGAGGCTGAGGCAGGAGGATTGGTGCGAGTTTGAGACCAGCCTGGGCTACAAAAGTGAGCTCAAGGCCAGCCTGAACTGCATAGCCAGACCTTGTCTCAAAAAGACAATAAATAAATAAATAAATAAATAAATAAATAAATAAATAAATAAAATAAAAACATTGCACTTGAGACTGGGCAGGGTGGCACATGCCTGTAATCCCAGTTCCTGGGAAGCTGTAAACAGGCAGATGACTATAAGTCTGATCTATTAGTGAGACCCTGAATACTGTAGACCCTTCCCTAACATATATATATATATATATATATATATATATATATGCATATGCATATATATTGTACCCTTATTTCTTGGATTATCAAATATTTACAGTGTGACCCCCCCTTCACTTTGGTGCCTAAACTCTGCCACCCCAAGTCCAAGCTCTATGCCCAGACTCAATGTGAAAATATCTATTACTTGGCCTGCCCGGTGAAAGGGAATAAAGAAACAACCAAACTACTGGACTTGTCTCTGACTCTCGGTGTCCCATTCTTTCCAGATCATTGAGATCAAAACAATCAAATTTAGTCCAGGCCAGAGACTGGAAGCAGCCTTGTGTGCTGAGGGTGCGATTATGACCTGACCTCATAGCTGAAAAATGAGGACTCACTACAAATGCCAACCTACAAGAGGCAAGCGAGGACTTGACTGCAGGCTGGGCATTTCCATAGACCATTGTTTCACACTGTGAGATTGCCAGCATTCTGCATTGAAAAAGGAAAATAATGTTTTGTTTTCTGAATAGCCAGTTAAAAGTGATGGCAAAATATCTGACTTTTAATAAATTATATTCATTTTACAAAAGTAACATTCACTGTAAAGAAATACATAATAAAGAAGAGAAAACTAAATCAAGATCCCTCTAGGCACACCTGCTGTTGGTATTTTGTTGCATATTTCTCTAAGCATTGTTTTTATAAAAATAAATTATATATGTGTGATTTCAGAATAAAGCCATGTTACCAGTACAGCTTTTGTAGTTTGTTTACTTTGCTTAACAATATACCTGGAATAGCTTTCTCTGTGATTACTTTTTTGCAAGCAATTAGTAATGATTTTACAGTATGCATTTACCCAACTCATGAATACTCATCAAGAGCCTGCTACTCTGCAGGCAGTAAGCTAAACACTGGAGCTATGTCACTTAACATAATAAAGAATTTGGCCCTGAGGTTGATATTAAACAAAGGAAACCTGCACTGGGGGAGGGAAGGACAATAATAAATACTAGCAAGCACAGGGTTTTAGTTCAATTCTCAGCACCAAAAATAAATAAATAAACAATAAATGCATAAGTGTTGATCAGTTAATAGGAGTATAGGAGTATGGTTCTCTAGCAAGAGGCCACTATGAGTTCTGTTGTGTGTACTCACCACCAAAATTCTATGTTGAATTCCTAAGCCCAGAGTCTGGCTATCGTAAAAATAAGATATATATATATATATATATATATATATATATATATATATATATATATAATTTATTAAAATATATTTATTATATTTTTAGGATCTTTAGAGATGAGGCAGAGGACAGAGAGCAAGAGACTGATGTCTGCAATCCAAAGGAAGTGGCCTGGAATGGATCCCTCCTTCAGAGCCTTCAGAATAGCTCATCTTTCTTTTTTTTTGTCTTTTTGAGACAGGGTCTCACTGTGCAGCTCAGGCTGGCTTTGAGCTCACTTTTGTAGCCCAGGCTGGTCTCGAACTCACAACAATCCTCCTGCCTCAGCCTCCCAAGTGCTGGGATTACAGGCGTGAGCCACCACGCCCGGCTCATCTTTCTTTTTAAAAAAAATATGCATTTGGTACAGGGTCTCACTATATAGGTCAGACTTGTAGTGATGCTCCTGTTTTCAGCCTCCACAGCACTGGGATTACAGGCATATGCCAACACGTAGGAACTCCATAGTAGGCACAGCATATTCTGGGGCATGGCTGGCATGGCGTGTGGTGCCAGGATCAAACGTAGTCCCTGCGCGTGCCTTAGTAGGTGCTCGGCCCACTGAGCTATCTCGCCAGCCCTCTGAATAGCTAATCTTGAACATTCATGTTCATAGCTGCAAGAACAAAACATCTACTGTTTAAGACACCCAGTCTTGGGTGCTATTATGGTTTGTGTCTATTTGTCCCCTCAAAGCTTCATGCAGTCATAGGGTAGGGACTTCTATAATTTGAAATTAACTCATGATCCACTGGGATTATGGGTGATCCACTGGGATTAAGTCTTAGTACTGCTGGGATTATGGGTATTTGTGCTACACCCAGCCTAGGGCAGAGAGCTTGAATGTAACATAAGAGAGACAGAGAGACAACTCTCTCTGTTGCTATTGTTGCTGTTCTGCTGCCATGAACTGGAGGCTCAGCCTTGGAGCCAGCCAAGTACAGACTGAAACCTCCAACAACTGTGAGCTGAACAAACCTTTCCTTACCTGATTTTAGGTGTTGGTTATTTATCACAGCAATGAGAGAAGAATGGCTAAGACAGAATTTGGTACCATAGGAGTGAGGTTGTTGCTGTGGCTAAACCTGACCATGTGGATTATAAGTTTTTGGGAATGGCTTATGGAAAGAAATAGGAAATTTTTGGAGAAGTCATCTACTTGAGAAAAGCTGGAAAAGCTTCAGCTGTTCTTTAGGGGAGATTCTGGTCAGAGCTCAAACCAGAAGACTGTCTGGAAGCCTGCCTATAAAGTCCAGGCTGGGGAGGTTTCTGCTAGGAAGAAAGACTACATTGGTTGTTGGACTTTGGATGATTTGTGCTATGGGTTGGCTGAAAGTCTGTCTGAATTTTGCTTGTGGCCAGAAACTTTTCCTGAGACTGAGATTAAGCATGATAGACTGATCAATCTTTCAAAAGATAATTCAAAGCAGCCAAATATTGGGGCAATGGCATGGTTGTTATTGGGGGTTTTTATCTATATTTATGTTGAAAATCAAAAGCAAAGAGCCAAGCAGGATGATTTAAAATGTTGTGAGCTTTGCCAGAAAGGAAACACAAGGAAAGTTGTAGAATACAAAGACAGAGCTGAGAGGATCTCTATGGTCAAGAAGGAACCAGAGAGTGGAAGGGATGGCCTGAGGGCATCACAGGAGGAAGCAGGTCTCCACTCTGTGCAGTCTCAGAACTGCAAAAGTCAGGGACTTTGCCTTAGGGAACAAGCCGCTGAGCTCCATGTTTGAGAACGGCGGCAATGGCCATGCCAGGTTCCAAAATGGTGCTGGCATGGAGAATTTTTACCTCGGAATCAGGGTCAAAGTGTTCATCAATCCAAGCGCTCAAACCCTACAACAAAGAGAGAAGGAAACCTGGGTACTGCTGCACCTGGCAGCAGACCTTGGCATCATCCATGTGGCATTGGTTTTAGGCACATTCGGAATGCAGGAATTGTTAGTTTAAGATGGCTTCCACCTCGATTTCAGACGAAGGCCTGGGAGGCCAGGCATTATTCCCTTAAGAGGGCAGTGTGTGAAGCAGAGAATGAGAAGTCAATTCAGTGGAAAACCCAGAAGCTTAGAAAAGCCAGAAAGATGGATCTTCTAAGGGAAACTGCAAAGAGGGAACAAAACTGGCCTGAGAAAGAAGCCATAGAAATTACCACCAAGAGTGCCTTAGGGGCAGAGCTTTGTAGGGCCTTGGAGCTCACAACTCAGCACAGACTGATTCAGATTGCTTCAGATATTCCAGTTGGAATTATGGGATTTAATGTTTGTACTGCTGGATTTTGGACTTGTGTTGGCACCAGTGTTTTGTATTCCCCTATTGTTTGCAACTTTTGGAATAGTAACATTTATCTTGTGCCTTTGAATATTGGATGCATTTAGCTTTTCTTTTGCATAGAGGCTCATAGTTAAGAGTTTGCCTTGGATTTTGGAGGAGACTTGGGACTTGGACTTTTCAGCAATGGTGAAACTGTTCGAACATTGGCAGCTCTTAGAGATGAACTTAAAATGTCTTTTGCACAAAGGGATATGCATGAGACTTTGGGGGTTCAGGGACAGAATGTTATGGTTTGTGTCCAGTTGTCCCCCAAAACCTTCTGCAGTCATAGGATAGAGACTTCTGGAGTTTGAGATTAACTCATGATCCACTGGGATTATGGGTGATCCACTGGGATTATAGGTTTTAGTACTGCTGGAATTATAGGTGTGAGTGCTACACCTACCCTGGTGCAGATAGCCTGAATATAAGAGAGACAGAGAGGGGCCTGGCAGGATGGCTCAGTGGTCTAAAGCGCCTGCTTGGGAAAGCTTGGGCAGCCTTAGGGACTGCGGTTCAATCCCCGGCACCACATGCTGCGCCAGCCCTACCCTTGGAGTGGGCTGAACTGGTCATAAAAATGAGTGAATAGGGGCTGGGGAGATAGCTCCGAGGCACAAGTGCCTGCTGGGCAAGTGCAAGGTCGTGAGTTCGAACCCTGGTCCTACCAAAAAAAAAAAAAAATGAGTGAATAAACAAACAAAGGTTCTGAAACAAGAAAAACATACATACATACATACATACATACATACATACATAAAAGAGACAGAGAGACAGACTTTCTCTGTTGCCATTATTGGTGCTCTGCTGCCATGAACTGGATGTTTAGCCTTGGAGCCAGCCAAGTATGGACTGAAACCTCCAATAACTGTGAACTGCATAAACCTTTCCTTTTCTCATTTTGGGTATTGGGTATTTGTCCCAGTAATGAGAGAACAGTAACTAAGACAGGTACCCTGTATGGTAGTCTGTTGTGGTTTGTATCTAACTGTCCCCCCAAAGCCTTATGTAAATCACGGGACTGTCAGGCAAGTGGCTCAAGGGGTGGGACTTGAGGGGGTGGGGCCAAGAGAGGCGCTAGCCATTAAACTGACAACACATGCTGTCAGAGTGCCCCCCCCCACCAGACGGTGGTTTCACCCAGAGGCATGGAGCAGATCATCCTGGACATGGCAGCATCCCAGCCCCTCCTCCAGTCTCTATAAAGGGAGGTAGCATCTTGAAACCTCCAGGGACTGTGAGCTAAATAAACCTTTCCTCCCCTAAACTTGTGTGTCAGGTATTTGTCCTAGCAATGATAGAATAGTAACTAAAACAGAATTTCAGCACACTGCCCCATCTGACTCTGGGACTGGCACACCTTGTGTTATATCTAGTCCTTGTGTTATATCTGTTCTTCTAGTAAAACCCTGACTAAAACACAGTCTGAGCAGATTAATCAAAGGTACACAAAGGCCTAAATTAATGAGAGGGTATAGCTGTGCCTGTGGACATCTGAGGAATAGATCTACAGCAGAACCCTTTGCCTTAAGGAAAACCAAGGATATCTGCAGAGTGGATGGAGATGCCCACAGTGAGGCAGCAGTTTCCCTGTGTCCTCAGTCTCCACCTGCCTTGAGAAAGACTTGTGAGTGTGTTTGGGGGAAGGAGAGGCATCCAGGGGAACTGCTGGAAAGACCTTGACCCTGACCCTTTTATAAAGCTTCTTGGGTATAGCCCAGACGAGATGGATCAACAGGTTTATAATCTTTCTGCTAATCAGTTAAATACTGAGCTGTGAATCATAAAATTTGGGGAGCAGAGGCAGGGAGATCTTCCAGGATCCATGGCCCAAGCCCCAAGCCCTAAGCACTTAATCCTACACTATCCCACTTGACCACTCTAGTGACCTGGATGAGCCATCATTTTGGACAAACCAGCCTCAGATCTTTGCACAAGTCTTTTTTTTTTTTTTTTTTTTTTTTCAGGACCAGGGTTCAAACTCAGGACCTTGTATTTGCCAGGCAGGCACTTGTGCCATGGAGCTATCTCCCCAGCCCCCGAGTCTTTCTTAAGGAGTATCTCAGTTACTTTTTGCTCATTATTGGGGCAAATATCCAACACTCTAGATGAAGGAAGGAAAGGTTTATTTAGCTCACAGTTTCTTGAGGTTTCAGTCCATACTCTGGTGGCTTCAAGGCAGACAGCAGCACTTCATGGTGGCAGAAAACAGGAGGAGGAGCAGCTGTGGAGTCTGTCAAACATTCCTCCCTTCCTTCCATGCCAACTGTGAAGACGAAAGCTCCTCTAAGAAAGTGGTAGCAGCTGCTGTGGTGAAGATCTGAGCTCCTCCCAAGTGGGGTGGCTGTGTCGATCAAGCTCCTCTATGGAAGAGGCTCACAAAAGCCTTCCTCAACCCTTTGTGTGCCCTTTCTGGCCTGAGCTTCTCTAGGGCAGGCCCACCCAATGCAACCAAGCTTCCTGACATCTCAAGTTGACACAATGTATCAGCCATTACAAGGAGCCTCTCAGTGGGTCCTCTCTTTCAGGCCAGCTGGATTCTCTTCCTCTCCTTCCCCTCCCCTCTGCTTCATGTCCCTGGGCTCTCAGTGCTCAGGCCTTTCTTGCTCACTGGCATCAACTGTCATTGGCCAGTGTTCTGCTCACAGGTGTTCCTCCCCTCTTGGCATCCCCTTAGGGTTACCGAAATGTTAGCCTCCTCTGATAGCTGAAAAACAAATTTTAGGGAAGTAGATATCTCCATAGGTCAGGTTAGAAAAAAAAAAAAAAAGATCTCTGTGCTCACATTGAAACTGCTATCAAGTCAGAAGCAATGGTGCTTGAGAAATAATGCAGGCAAGGGGCAGACCCAGCTTTGACCAGAGCGCTCCTCTCAGGTTTGCGTTAGTCTGCAGACCTCTTTCTGAAAAGAGTGCTGTCTCATCAACAGAGTCCTCATCAGGATCTAGTTTTCAGGGCACAGGTGGCTATTTTTGCTTCCTTCTGCTCCATGTTCTCCATCAAGGCCCACCCGCCCAAGGCAGATAGACTCGATCTATGCACACTTGTTTTTCTCTCCGGAATGCTGGTGACTCAGAGCATGTGAACTGAATAAAAAGGATGGCATTAGTAGCTATGCCAGCATTGCTCCCTTGACATTAAGAAAGACAGGCTATCATAACTATCTGCACTCCCTGGATATTTCCAAGTGCCAATGCCCTGCCATAAGAAACAACCTTTCTAGGAAGGTCACACACCTGGGGGTCCACTGTCATGAAGGGTTTCAGTGTCCCTGATCATCCCTAGAGTTACAAAGGGGCCCTTCAAACAAAGGTTTGAAGCATTAAGCCAGCAGTAGCCAGCTTTAACCCATGTTTCATGACTGGTCCTCATCTGTTGTGAACAATACAGCAATATTTTTAATGCCCCCCCCCACAACTCTTACTCCAGGGATGGCATAAAGGACTGAATATGTGTTGAAACTGTTTACTTGTTATAGATGAACATCTAAAATAAGTTACAATTTTTGTCACTAAATTTTGGTGTAATTTTAGAAAAATCGTTTATTTATTTGGTACAGAGTTTTACTACATAGCTTGGACTCATAGTGATCCTCTTGTCTCAGCCTCACCAGTACTGAAATTACAGGCACGCACCACCACACCCGGTTTCAATGCTCAGCATGAGGCTGCTGGGCTCTGGGGCCAGCATGGCATGCAGTACTGGGATTCGAACTGGGTCCTTGTGGTTGTCAGGCAGATGCGTAGACCACTGAGCTGTCTTGCCAGCCCTTTAGTGTGATCTTCTCTTCTCTTCTCTTCTCTTCTCTTCTCTTCTCTTCTCTTCTCTTCTCTTCTCTTCTCTCTTCTCTCTCTTCTCTCTCTTCTCTCTCTTCTCTCTCTTCTCTCTCTTCTCTCTCTTCTCTCTCTTCTCTCTCTTCTCTCTCTTCTCTCTCTTCTCTCTCTTCTCTCTCTTCTCTCTCTTCTCTCTCTCTCTCTCTCTCTCTCTCTCTCTCTCTCTCTCTCTATCTCTCTCTCTCTGTGTTTAATACGGGAAGTGGCCAGTGCCTCTCTTGACCTCTGAAAG